>PVKU01005464.1:0-123114 GCA_004027475.1 Anoura caudifer
CCTTCCACTGTATTCTTCAGTTCAGAAATTGTATTCTTCATTTCCTCTTGGCCCTTCTTGATAGTTTCCATTTCCTTTTTCATATTGATATAGTTTGCAGTGAGTTCATTGTAGCTTCCCTGTAATTTCTGGTAGCTCATTGAGAGCTCATGGAGCTTCCTGAAAACCATTGCTTTGAACTCAATATCGGATAGTTGAGTTGCCTCTGTTTCATTTACCATTCTTTCTGGGGCTTCCTCCTTCCTTTCATTTGGGGATTGTTTCTTCATCTTCCCATTGTTTGTGAGACTCTTCTTAAATTGATCTGTTCTGGCTTCCTGGGTTTATGGTGTGAAGTTCTGTGGTACAATACCTGTGAAATTCAGTGGTGCAGATTCCTTCAGTTTTCCTGGTATTCACAGCTTCCATTTGTCTCAGCTATTGGTATGCCCCCTCTTTGGTTCTAACTTTTTTTTTTTTTCCAAAATTCTGGTGTTTTTGTCTCACTTGTGGGTATTTAAAAAGAGAAGAGAAAGAAATGAGAAAAAAGAGGAAGGAAGAAGAGATAAAATTGGAAAGGAATAAAACAAGAAAGAAGTAAAGAGAAGTAAAAGGAATTGAGGGATAAAAAGGATTAAAATAATAAAAAAACAAATATATAATTAAAAAAAAAAACTCTTCCTTGTTTCCAACTGGCCAAACCATTTTTTCTGGTCTTGCTGGCTGCATTGGGCTGAGGGGTGACTGGTATCGCTTTTCTCCCTGTTCAGCACTCAGTCTGCTTTGGGCTACTCTTAGTGCTAGCCTTGCACTCTCCCCAGGGCTAGCCTTGCACTCTCCCCAGATCTAGCCGGCACCTCTCCGCGCAGAGCCTTGGACATGGTTTCAGAGCCTCCTGTGGGGCACATGCCTTCCTATGTTTATGGGTGTGAGCTTGGATCACCTATGGATTGAGCTCTCCCCAGGTTTTTGGATGTGATCTCTGGGTCTCCTATGGGGCGCACATGCCAAATGGATTTTATGGGTGTGGGCTCCATGTGTTTCCTTTGTTGCATGCACTCACCCTAAGTTCATGGGTGTGAGCTCTGGGTCTTCCACAAAGCCCCCTCCTCTGGTTGCAGGCACCTCTGGTAGTTTGGGGGTCTCTGGTCGCATGGGCAACTCTGGTCACTTGGTCAACTTTGGTCACATGGGCTCAGTCGTACACTACTCCCAGGGCTATGTGTAGGTGTTCACAGTCCCTGTGTGTTTGCCACTCAGACCTTAACTTCTCTCTGTGCAACTTCAAGCAACCAGGTCTCTATTGGTGCTGCGCAAACCTTGTTTGGCTGGTGAGGGAGCAATTTACCTGGCTCCCTCCCTAGAGTCCTGTGGTAGACACGGCTTCCACTGCCCTAGTCTCTGCACTGATCCCTGGGCCCTTATTGTCCTGAAATACTCTCCTTACCATCTGGTTTTTCAATGTCCACTACAGTTTTTGATCTCCTATTTTCATGTATGCTGTGGTATTGTTGGCTGTTTGTTCTGTTCTCCATAGATTGGCTAGATTTCCCCCCTGTGTGTAGGGGGAAGTGGAATCTGCTCCCTCCTACAATGCCACCATCTTTAGAATCCCCCATATTTGTTTTTGTTTGTTTATTTTAACTTGGGAGACTTCAAGCTGAGACTGAGGAATCCCTAAGGCCACATTGTCTTATCTTCCTAGAAGCTGAAAGCAACTTGCAGAGTTCAACCTTTCAAGTCTTAAAATCTTCCCAGGTGAGAATAGGTTGTATTGCTCTTGTTTACATCTCTGATTTGACCTGTTCACTGCCCCCTGTATGCCATTTCTTTCCATTATGAGGGCTCAGATTTCATCACCTCAAATACAATTATGAATTACTGTTAAGTTTCCAAGACATTTGGGTAATGCTAAACAAAATTTGCTACCCTAAATGGTCAAGATGGCAGTATGATACATCAGTGAAAAAGATATTCAATTGCAAAGTTGTTTTGGTTTAAACCTTGCCCAAGGGCTATAATTTGTGTGATTTGTGGTGTTAGCATAATATAACTCAAAAGGCTACTGTATATGATAAAATTTCTTAGGAGAGCTGCCTTCATCATGGTTCAAAACTTTAAAGGGATATAATTTTAATATTTCAAGATTTGTAAGTAACAGGTATGGGACACTGAGACATTTAGCAGTTTGTTTTTCAAATCTGACTTTCAAATGTAAATATTCCTCCCATATTCACTGACCCAAGTTTGTGCATAGATATGCACGTGTGTACACAGCTGTTTAAAGACCAAGCACTGGTGCATGCAAGAAAACTACAGCAAAAGAAACCCACCCAATTACATTTACATTCCTAAAACTGGTTGTATACTTATATATATGGAGATTTGGGATGAGAAATTATTATACACAAAGAAAGGGCTATTCATTTATAGTTTTGGATAAGTTTTTTTAAATACATCAATAAAGCAGCTAGGATAACTAATTTTATTAAGTTAAATAATTTGTTGTCTTAGATATATTTCAGTTCACATAAATCATAAACAAAGTGAAGCCATCTCTTCCACAATGCAGCATATTTCAAAATTTGTTTCAGAGGCCAACATTCTGAAAATCTTCTGGAGTGCTATTTAAAAATGCATGTTATTGGACCCCTTCTTCAGACTTGTGAATTAGAATTTCTGGAAGTCTGGTTAAAAAATCAGCATTCAATTTTTTTAATTTTATAATTTTTATTGTATTCTTTCATTACCATTTAGCCCCCTTATATCCTTTCCCTGCCACCATCCTCTCACTGTTGTCTATGTCCATTTACACAATGGAATACCACTCAGCTGTAAAAAGAAGGAATTCCTACCCTTTGTGACAGCATGGGTGGACCTGGAGAATATTATGCTAAGTGAAACAAGACCGCCGGGAAAGACAAATGCCATATTATTTCACTCATCTGTGGAATCTAATGAACAAAGGGAACTAACAAATAAAATAGATAGAGAGTAGAAAGACAGCTAAAGTGGGAAGAGGGTAAATGATGAAGATATTGAGCAAAAAGGAAAAAAGAAGTAAAAAAATCAGCATTTTAAAGACATTCTTTATGTCATAAGTTTCCCAAGTATGGTGTGCAGACCCTTGCAGTCACTGGTTCTACAAGACTTCAAAACTATTTTGATGATAATTATTATTATTTATCTTTTCATTGTGAGGACATTTGTTTTGATGGTGCAAAAAGAAATGGTGGGTAAATCTAGTAGCTTAGTGACACTATGTAGTACTAGTAGTAATTGTATTCTTCACTGCCATGTATTTGCAGTAAGTGCATAACCAAAAAAAAAAGCCAGTTTAACTTGTCTTTGGTGAATCATCAAAATTAATAATATTTAAAAATTTTAATGCTTGAGTATTTTAACATTTTGCACTCAGACAAGGGTTTAACCTCCAAAATATATAAAGAACTTACACTACTCCACTCTAAAAAGACAAGCAATCCAATTAAAAAGTGGGCAAAGGACTTGAACAGACACTTCTCCAAAGAGGACATACAGAGAATCCAGAGACACATGAAAAGATGCTCAATATCCCTAGCTATCAGAGAGATGCAAATTAAAACCACAATGAGATACCACTTCACACCAGTCAGAATGGCCATCATAAACAAAGCAACAACCAACAAGTGTTGGAGAGGTTGTGGAGAAAAGGGGACCCTAGTGCACTTTTGGTGGGATTGCAGACTGGTACAACTACTACAGAAAACAGTATGGAATTTTCTAAGAAAACTAAAGGTGGATCTACCTGTTTGATCCAGCAATCCCACTGCTAGGATTATATCCTAAGAGCCTTGAAACACCAGTCCAAAAGAACCTATGCACCCCTATGTTCATAGCAGCACAATTTACAATAGCCAAATGTTGGAAACAACCTAAATGCCCATCAGTGAATGAGTGGATCAAAAAGCAGTGGTACATTTACACAATGGAATTCTATGCAGCAGAAAGAAAGAAGGAGCTCCTACCCTTTGCGACAGCATGGATGGAACTGGAGAGCATCATGCTAAGTGAAATAAGCCAGGAAGTGAAAGACAAATACCATATGATCTCACCTTTAACAGGAACATAATCAACAAAACAAACAAACAAGCAAAATATAACCAAAGACACTGAAATGGAGAACAGACTGACATTCACCAGAAGGGAGAGGGGAGGGAAAATCAGGGGAAAAGGGGAAGGGTTTACAGGAACAAGTATAAAGGATACGTGGATAAAAACTAGGGGGGTGGAAATGGGAGGGAGGTGGGGAGGGCTGGGGTGGTGGGCTGGGATGGGAGTAAAAGACAGAAAACTGTACAACAACAATTAAAATAAATTTTAAAAAAGAATAAAATATATGTATAAAATATCTGCATAAAACATTTATGACTGATACCAAAATATAATAGTTGCCTTTAAAAATAAAGCACCCATGTTATTGTTTGAGTTGTGAGCTGAGCTAGCTACTGTTTTCACAGGACACTATTTTCACTTGAAAGATTGACAAACCATGCTTATTTAGACTTGAGTATTTCTTGATAATTTGTTGAGAGATTAATACAGTAAATCTGTCACTTCAAGCCAAATAACTGACAGTATTTGTTGCCAATGTAAAATCCAAGCTTTCAAGAGAAAATTTGAATTTTGGAAATTTTGTACCTGCAAACATGAGAGTGACAATTTCCTAGTCTCTGATAATATTTTATAAGATCAGTGGTGATATTAATTAATGTGATTGTTAATATTACATAATGTGTCATGTTTGATA
Source organism: Anoura caudifer (assembly GCA_004027475.1). Classification (NCBI taxonomy): domain Eukaryota; kingdom Metazoa; phylum Chordata; class Mammalia; order Chiroptera; family Phyllostomidae; genus Anoura; species Anoura caudifer. Next base: position 4,769 of record PVKU01005464.1, read on the forward strand.
TTGTGCCATGTTTAATAATTCACTGTATTACTCAAGTGAATCAAAATTTTCCCAAAGAGCAATGAATGATGATATGAAATCATGTATGAGTAAAAAATCCACCCATAGTACAGGATAAACAAGTAGATACTAATGAAACAGAGCATGAAAAGTTCATTTTAAAAGTTCATTATCATGGTTTCCAATGCAATTTTTAACTAATCTTTAAGAAATTATCACTGTTAAATTTTGGTGTACTATCAAAGAAGAGCATCGACAATTATCATAATTATCAATGATTATTAAAATATTCCTTTCCTTTCCAACTAAGCATCTGAATGATGCTGGATTGTGTTTTTGTAGTTCAAACAAAACAATATATTGCACGAAATTAAATGGAGAAAATATAAAATATAGCTACATTCTGTTATGCCAGATCTTACAGAGAATTAAGAAAATATAAAACCATTCTATCATTTCACTGTATTTTTTGTTTTGTAAGATAAAACTAATTTTCATAAAACTGATACTTCAGTAATTATGTAGTAGGTAAAATTAGGGGGTTCTCATAATTTTGAAAAGCATAAATGAATCATAAATCCAAATAGTTTGAGAAGTACTGATCTAGATGACTCTGATTCTCGATTACATTTGAAAAGCATTACCCTAATAGTAAAGTTTGGAACACATGGAAAAGTTTTAATAAGAAGAATAGTGTACTTCCTTTTCAACTAGTTTTAACCATCATGTAATTCCTCAAAGATTTCTGTAAAGTTTAGATATATAGCTACTCAAAATAAGGGTAGGGAATCTACATAAACTCTCAATATTTCTTGCAGTTGTTTCAATAAAATGACTTTAAAACTGTTTAATCTGCTCTCTCTCCCCTCCAGAGGCTTCTGCTGCCCTCAGATGCTCTCAAGATGGTGACTTCTCTGGGTTCCAACACCTACAACAGGCAGAACTGGGAGGATGCAAGCTTTCCCATTCTCTTCCAGACATGTCTTGGAGAAAACCCATATATCTAAATGACCAAGGAAAAGTATGAGAAAGAATGCAAAATCTGTGTCAGGCCATTCACAGTGTTTCACTGGTACCTTGGGGTTCACATCCATTACAAGAAGACTGAAGTATGCCAAACCTGTAGTGAATTGAAAGATGTCTGTCAAACCTGCCTCTTGGATCTAGAGTATGGCCTGACCAACCAGGTTCATGATGCAGGGTTGTCTTTTAAGGATGACATGCAAAAGTCAATGTCAAAAAAGCATGTTATACACAGAATATGGAGAGGGAGATTACTAACTCTGATGGAGCATGGCCAGTTGGCATGCTGGGAAAAGCCACATCCACCAGTGACATGCTGCTCAAACTGGCCTGGACCACACCCTACTACAAAAGGAACTGGCCCTGCATTTGCTCCATACAGACATGAGAAACCTAAAGATCCAGATGACCCCCATGCTGATCAGAACATTAAAGATTGATAACATGGAATAAATGACTCTGTGGCAGATAAGCTTCTAAAGTGGGCTTCACTGATGCCTCGTCTGGACTCGCCATAGGACAAGACTATCACCACACTATATGTTGGTGGTCTGGGTGAGACCATTACTGAGACATATCTAAGAAATCATTTCTACCAGTTTGGAGAGAGCCAGACAATCACTGCTATGCAGAGACAGCAGTGTGCTTTCATACAGTTTGCCACAAGGCAGGCTGCAGAACTGGCTGTGGAGAAGTCCTTTAGTAAGTTGATTGTCAGTGGCTGTAGACTCAACATGAAATGGGGAAGGTCCTAAGCAGCTAGAGGAAAATAAAAAGGAGACAACCACAGAGTCTAGGATCAAGCTAGAGCCTATTCCAGGCCTGCCAGCAGCTCTTCCTCCTCATCCCACAGCAGAAGAAGAAGCCTCTGCCAACATTTCAATCTATCCCCCAGTGGCTCTCCAGCTGTGGTAAACATTGCCCTGCCTTCACCCCCTGGTGTTCCCCATCTCCCACCCCCAGGTTTTAGGCCACGCATGTTTCACCCAATGGGACCACCTCCTCTTTTCATGAGGGCTCCAGGGCCAATCCAGTATCCTTCTCAGGACTCTCAGAGAATGGGAGCTCATGCCAGGAAAAACAGCAGCCCCTAGCACATTATCACCACTCTGGGGCTCTACAGAAGACAGGGTGCTTAAAAATCCCAGTAAACAAATCTTGGAATAAATATATGTTTCCTTTCTTTGTAGTTCCCATGGTAGCCAAATGTGTTCTGATGTGGGCAGATTGAGAATGACAGCCATGCTTTGATGGACCTCAAATGAGCTGCCATTAACACATCTGGTCACTACTAAAATATTACTAATAAAACTTAACACTCATTCCTCTTACTTCTATGGGGAACAAGCAGCAGGGTGAATTAAAATGTCCAACAGTTACCAACCCAACTATATGTTCATTTTGTGTTATTTTTGGAGGGAAAAGAAAATTGGTGTGATATAAACCTTTTGACCATTTTATGTTCATTGGGTATTTTCTTTTTTATCATCCAAAGAAAGGTTACTAGTACTAATCATTGTAGTAACATGAGTGTGACTTAACACTTCTGCAGTAACATGTGGAAACCAGTATAAAGACCTCAAAAATACGCATGGAAACCAGAAGCAAGAACAGCCCTAGGCTCTCCTTACCTCTTCTCTCACTGATTGCTGAAGGGGTCTGGCTGATACTTTTACTTTTCCATGCTACCTAAAAAGGACAAAAATAAAAATTGCTTTTTATTCCTATCTGTTGGGTTGAAACAAATGTCACAAAGCTGTGTATCATTGAAGAAACCTGGTATCTGGGATGAGATTATTTTAAAGAACTTCCTATAAAACACTTTAACAGACTGTGAAATGAAAAGCATCGGAGTGTGTTTGAATGGAAGACTGGTGACCAACAGCTAGACCTTTTACCTTCAGCACTCACCTTCATGTGTCTCATTTTAATTCCCTGCTTCTGAACAGAGGACTCTGTTCTTAGAATGTTTTGGTATAACTGAACTGTAAATGGTAAAAATAATTGATGGTGTGTTGTATTTTTTATTTTTAAAAAATTTAAAACAGATCAATTTTCAAAAAAATAAAAATAAAATTGCTTAATCTACTTTTAGTTTCAATGAGATATACCCTATATTTCCTAAACATTTATCAAACATTTTTTCAAAGTAAGTTATGTATCATGGTCATGCTTCACAACTGACTATATAAATCTTCTTGTGTACAGAAACTTTTAAGAATTGCTCGGTAGATACAAATACTACATTTGAATCTCTTTATGTGCTGGTCTTTGCAGAGTTGCTTAATTATACAGCTAGCCACAGTCAACAGGGGTTCAGGGTACATAAAAGCTCTGTTGAGAAATAAAAGAGCAAATACTCATTGGGTACCAACTATGTGCCAAACTCTCTCTCAAGCATAAAACTTTCCTTACAGGGCTTTAAAGTCTAGTGAGCAAGGGGCAGAAAGATGGGACAGATGTAACTGAACAACAACAAATTTGAAAAAAATGTCTAGTGAGCAAAAGTTGTTTCAAAAGCTGTGTCTTGGACTATCTGCTCTTGATTTTGTTATATCTTCTTTGATAGTTGACAAAGAAATCAGGTAACAAAGTAATTTCTAAAATTTAGGAACCATCACCCTCATTGAATTATATGGTTGCTGGCTGGGAACCTTCCTGTCTTCCTCTGAACATGGCAAAAAAAAAGTACCTCAATTAACTTAGATTGTTTTGCAGTAATATAATTGTAGGATGATAAACTGTCAAATGAAAATAAAATAAGTTTATATCAAGATTATAAAACAAGTATATTGTAGCTACAATCATAGATTTTTTTATCAAGCCCATATTTGAAATCTCTCTCTCTCTCTCTTTCTTTTCCTTGGTGGCTGACCTGGAACAAGTGTACTGATCTGTAAAGATTACTCTAATAATAACATCTAACTTATTTTTGTAACCATCAAGTGACATAATTCATTGAAAACATATTGAATAGTATTTGGCATCTAGTAAGCACCTAACAAAGAGCTAACAAATGTTAGCTCTCATGTTTTTGTTACTTAAGAAAAAAACTAACTTTCTACAGTCTTGGAAGTTCTAGCCACAGTGATCAGAAAAGAAAAATAAAAGGCATCCAAATTAGAAAAGAGAAAGCAATATTGTCACTGTTTGCAGATGACATGGTAGTGTACCTAGAAAATTGTTTAGACTTCACAAAAAAATTATTCAACCTAATAAATTAATTTGGCAAAATGGGAGGATACAAAGTCAATATTCAGAAATCCAAGGCATTGTTTTACACCAACAATGAAATATCAGAAACAGAAATTAGGGGGAAAATCCATTTACTATAGCAACAAGAAAAATAAAATACTTAGGAACAAATCTATCCAAGGAGGTAAAAGACCTATACTCAGAAAAATATACAACACTGACAAAAGGAATTAAGGAACACCCAAATAAATGGAAGCACATATCAGATTCATGGATTAGAATAATTAACATCATCAAAATGTCCATACTATCCAAAGCAATTTATAGAGTTAATGCAATCCTTATCAAAATACCAATGATGTATTTCACTGATATAGAACAAATATTTCAAAAATTTATATGGAACCATAAATGACCCCAAGTAGCCTCAAAAATTTTGAGAAAGAAAAATAAAGTAAGAGAGATCATGATACCTTATATCAAACTTATTACAAGTCCACTGTAATCAAAACAGTCTGATACTGGTATGAGAACAGACACGTAGACCAATGGAACAGAATAGAGAGCCCAGAAATAAGCCCATAACAATATGGTCAATTAACATTTGACAGAGGAGGAAGGAACATAAAATGGACTAAAAATAGCCTCTTCAATAAAGGGTATTGGGAGATCTAGACAAGCACATACAAAAAAATGAAACTAGACCACTAACTTATACCATACACTAAAATAAACTCAAGATGGATAAAATACTTAAATATAAGTTTTGCTGCCATAAAAGTCCTAGAGGAGAACATAAGCAGTAAAATCTCAGGTATCGCACACAGCAATATTTTCACTGGTACATCCCCTAGGGTAAGGGATATAAAAGAAAGAATAATGGGACTATATCAAATTAAAAAGCTTCTGCACAGCTAAAAAAATCAACAAAATAAAGAGGGAACCAACTGTATATGAAAACATATTTGGCAATGATACCTCAGACAAGCATTTGATCTCCAAAATATAAAAAAGAACTCACATGACTCCACACCAGGAAGACAGACAGTCCAATTTAAAAATGGGCAAAGGATCTGAACAGACACTTTTCTAAGGAGAACATACAGAGGGCACATAGATACATGAAAAAACGTTCAACATTACTAGCCACCAGAGAGATGCAAATTAAAACCAGAATGATTAAAACCAAATTAAATTTTAACCAAATTAAAACCACTTCACACCAGTCAGAATGGCCATCAATTTTTCCCTGTTTTATTGTTATGCAATTACAGTTGTCCCCATATACTCTCCATTATTCTCCCAGCCTTCAATAACAAATCACCAAACAACAAGTACCGGTGAGGCTGTGGAGAAAACCGCAGAGTTCCTAGTACGCTGTTGGTGGGAATGTGGACTGGTGCAACCATTGTGGAAAACAGTATGGAATTTCCTCAGAAAACTAAAAATGGCACTGCCTTTTGACCTAGAGATCCCATTTCTGGGACTGTACCCAAAGAATCCTGAAACTCCAATTCAAAAGAACCGATGCACCCCAGTGTTCATAGCAGCATTATTTACAATAACCAAGTGCTGGAAACAGCCTAAGTGCCTATCAGTAAATGAGTGGATCAAAAAATTGTGGTACACTTACATAATGGAATACTATGCAGGAGAAAGAAAGAAGAAACTCCTACCCTTTGAAACAGCATGGAGAGAATTAGAGAGTGTTATGCTAAATGAATAAGCTAGATGATGAAAGGCAAATACCATATAATCTCAGCTATAAGTGGAAGCTAATCAACAAAAGAAACACATGAGCAAAATATAACCAAAGACGTGGAAATAAAGAACAAACCAACAGTGACCAGATGGGGGGGGGAGCAGGATCACAGCAGAAAGAAAAGGAAGGGGTAAGTCAGGGAACATGAATAGAGGATTCATGGTCACCAACAAGGGTGGGGGGATTGACTAGGAAGTGGGGGATGGGGCAGCAGAGAGAAACAGGGGAAAAGGCAGGAGAACTAAAACTGAACAACCACAAAAAAGAAATGACAGAAAATCTAACTTTCTGTAAACATCTTTACAGAATAATCACTAAACATCATTCATTGTATCTTTTAGAGAATAGCCATAAAACTTTTCATTTTTTTCTCCCATATCTTCTAAATATGTGCCAAAACTACATGTGTTAGTGTCTCAAAATTGGTAAAATACTTTCCCGATTTGAAAACCACTCCAAGCTCAAGAGGAACACAGTGTATGTGACTATATCTTTTTACAGACGAGAAATCAGGGAGGTCCCAGAAAAATTAAATAACTTAGCTAAGTTATACAATTAGTAAATGATGGAATCATGAGTCAAATCCACCTTTGTCTGACTCTGCTGACATGTTCTTTTAATCTTTAACTAGAGATGCTCTTTATTGTTCAGAAAAATGGCAGTAGTCCTGAAAAGATCATTAATCAAAGAAAACATCAAAGGTCAATTCTATTTGATTCAGTAGCACAGACACACTGGGTGACAATCTAGATTTAAATATTCTAACAAAGAAGTCAATAAAAACAACAGAAACAGATGAGTTTCCACTGGTTTCTAAAAAGGCAACTAGGAAATTCCACTAATCTGAACTCTTCCCCTCCTCACCATTTGGTTTACTGGAGGCTGTGCCCAAGTTACTTCCTTGACTGTAAAAGAAGCTCTAAGGAAATAATGGGGAAATATAGAACTTGATGCAGATCAAAAATCACAGAAGCACTTTAATCAGAAAGCACTTTAAACCTGAGAAAAGGTGTTGAGTCATGTGATTGGTGTATACAACTCTTGACTTTGTAGGGCCCTAAGAAAACAGTTGAGATCCTTTCATAGAGTATAATATAAAAGGTAGGCAACAATTGCTTTGGTATTCTTCAGGAAAAATCAATAATGAATATGAGTGAAGGCTCAAGGAAAAAACAACAGATAAAATCTGGGGGGTAACAGAGAATGTGAAGTTCAAATGAAAGAGAATTTGATCAATTATAAAGTGGAGGATTTCTTCTTGTCTTCTTGACAGTGATTAGGAAAACATGATTCATTTTTAAAATAGTCAAAGGGTCAACTGACAGTATTATAGAATATCTGACTCCAGGATAGATTTATCACCTAAGCACAATAAAGATTCAATAAGTAAGATGCTAAGGGAATGGTGGGTTCTAGCTAATTAAATTGTTGGAAAACTGAAGCTTATTTTGAGGCTTTCTTTAATCAATCTGGTCTAGTGAACATACTTGAATCTCTTTGCTAAGTGAGGCTGGTGCAAGTCCTTAAGATCATCTTTACTATATGCCATTGGCCAAAGTCCAAGCCCACATAAAACGTGATTTTCACCTCCAAGTATTTTTGTCATGTACAAAAGTGAATTTATGATTATCTCCATGATTCTCCTATTTTCTACAACATATTCTGTGTGCCAAATTCACTGTTTTCTTGTCCATCCAACTTCATGAATCTTTCTCACTATCTGTACAACTGCACTCATCACTTCCATTCCTACTACCACCTCCTCATTTCTTACCTGGTGAAAATAAATAGTCGACTAACTTTTATCCTTTCCTCCTGTATTAAATTCTACAATCCAGACTCTACATTGCTTCAGAAGTATCTCTCTAAACTGCAAATACAGCCATGACACCTTGCATGTGAAAATTCTTCAGTAACTCCCCATTGCATTTAAGATACACCCTAAACGTTTCAACTTGATGTAAAATTCCTTAACAAGCTGGTTTCTCCCTACAAGTCCAACTTCTATTTCAGCCACTGTCCATATCTTATTGTGTGCTGCAGCCACAGTGAACTACTGTAGTTCTTACTATGTATATGTCTTCTTCCCTCATGTTTCTCCTTTGCCTGGAGTGCCCTTTGCTCTTTTTCTATCATTTTACTCAGCCTACTTCTATTAATTCTTCAAAATTAACTTCACATGTCACCACCTGAGGAATCTTTCTCTCTTTGCTATCCCCAAAATTCCCTAACTTATGTATTCAATAGCATCCTATGTTTGGGTCCACACTTAAAACATTTCATTGCAATCATTCACTTGCCCATTTGTCTTTTTTTTGTATTTTATTTATGTATTTTTGGAGAGAGAGGAAGAGAGGGAGAAAGAGAGGGAAAAAAATATCAGTGTGTGGTTGCCGCTGGTATGCCCCCCCACCCGGGGACCTGGCCCACAAGCCAGGCATGTGCTCCAACGGGGAACTGAACCAGTGACTCCCTGGTTCACAGGTGAGCACTCAATCCACTGAGCTACACCAGCCAGCGCCTATCTGTCTGTTTTTTACTTGAATGCAAGAGCTGGAAGCAACCTTAATGCCCATCAGTAAATGAATGGATCAAAAAACTGTAGTACATTTACACAATGGAATACTATGCATTAGAAAAAAAGGAAGGAGCTCCTACCCTTTGCTACAGCATGGATGGAACTGGAGAGCATTATGCTAAATGAAATAAGCCAGGAAGTGAAAGACAAATACCATATGACCTCACCTTTAAGAGGAACTTAATCAACAAAACAAACAAGCAAGCAAAATATAACCAGAGACATTAAAATTAAGAACAATCTGACAGTAACCAGAGGGAAGGCAAGAGGGGATAATGGGGAGAAAGAGGGGAAGGGTTTTCAGGAATAACTACAAAGAACACATGGACAAAACTAAGAGGAATGGAATCAGGGGAGGGGGGAAGTGGTGGGGGTAAATGCACCCAACTGTACTACAACAATAAAATAATTTTAAAAAAGAACTTTGTCCTTTAACACTATACACAGTGCCTAATGCTAAGTTAAGGAATGAAGAAATATGTCATTCACTAGATGCTTAGTGTGGAATTGTTTCTGGCTGTCTATCCTTTTCTTCTAAACCTGAAACATCACTTAAATACTCTAATTAATTGAGGAGTGCACTTAATTGGGCTGTACTTGTTTGATGTTTTTAATGTTAAGTTCTATGCAAATATCTTTACCTAGTAGTAACAGAGATATTTTCTAACCTAGTCCCAATGGTTTGTACAAGCAATAACTATTGTGACCACTAAACCAGTCAAAAATCTGCAAAAAATATATACTAACTGCAGTATCCATTACAAATGCCACTAATTTAAGAAACATATTTAAATAGGAAAAAATCCTTCCTCTCATACTATCTTGTGCTTTCCTCTAGCTCTAAAAGCTCTAAGTCTGTCTGCCGTTCTGGAGTTATGGTTCAAGAAATCCTGTCTGGTTTTATGTGTCACTGAGAAAAAGCATAGTCCACACCACAGTAAGTATGAAACAACCAAAACCTGACTGAGGAGAAAGGTTAATAGTGTTAAATAGGAAACGCTATGGCATCAAGGCTTCAGCCATTACAATTTAAATCCGTTCTGGAAGTCAGCTTCTTCACCACAATGAGTTGAGAATTTAAAATGCTGTTTCCATCTTCACAGTGTGGGTGGAGGTAGCTTCCCAGAAAACATTGAACATTCACAGAAGAGACAGATAGTCAAAAGGCCGAAAAAAAATCATACAAGAAATCATTCCCAATGTACTAGGTAACACACAGGGGGCATTTCAGAGAGAATCCAGGGTTCTTTAAGTCTAAAACTGATGAGCATTCTGAACTGAAAATGATTTTTGAACAAGTGTTTAATTAGAGACTGAATTATGAGACTGACTTGCTTCCACCTACTGCATTAACAAGACACTAATAAAAGTGAAATAGTGTCCTAATCAAGAACACCCCCAGGGCAGAACAGCACAGGGCTAGAAGAGCTCAGGGCATTCTATCAAGGATCAAAAAGAACCTGGACATCTCTAAAATTAAAGAAATGTGCATCAGATAAAAACATAGAAATGGCCCTGGCTGGTGTGGCTCAGTGGATTGTTTGCTGGCCTGTGAACCAAAAGGTCACTGCTTTGGTTCCCAGTCAGGGCACATTCCTGGGTTGTGGGCCAGGTTCCCAGTAGGGTTTCACGTGAGACAACCACACAGTGATATTTCTCTCCCTCTCTTTCTCCCTCTTTTCTCCTCTCTAAAAGTAAATAAATAAAATATTTTTAAAACATAAAAATGTTCTTATCTTCAAGCAGTTAGTCTTCTTTAAAAATAATTCTTGTGCATGGAAATTAGATATTAGTATCAGAGCATTACCTCTTATAATTATAGCATGTTGTAGGTACATATTCTTAACTATTTAGAAAACTATAGTTTAATTGAGTTTGTTTAGTAATCCCTAAACTTTCTGTTGTCTCCTAAAGTTTTATATTAGAGAAGTCCCGTGGCATTTTTGTTGAGAGTTAGCCTAGAACACGTCAACTCCACTTGACAATCCTAGTAAAAGTTCTGGTGCCCTAACAAGGAAAGTCCTGAATGGCAGACAAGTTAAGAACCATCCCTTCCATAAAGTCTATAATGATTGTTTTCCTTGTCTGCATATGCTGCACCTTTACAAGTATGTTAATGATACTCAAGACACAGCCTAAATAGATTACAAGACTTTTTATCTGAGAGGAAAACTAACTTTTTCTAATACTTTCACTAAAGGTGATTTCTTTTTCTTCGTCTGCACTGTAATTATTTTGGAGAGATTTTGAGAAGTCTCCTGCATAAAGAAGAGAAAAGAGGATAAATGTCTTGGGACTCCAGCTGATAAAAGAAATAGGTTGTCAAAAAGAGTAGTAGGTTGTCATTTCTGTGACAGTAATATGGACTTCTCAGAGAACACACTTTGTTTTTAGTTTCAAACCATTCAAGTACCTCTAGGCCTTTATAGAATATCATAATAATCAGCTTATATAATCATGTTTTCCTTTCATACCCTATTAGCACCATCTAAAGGAAGGAAATAAGATTCATCTAAAGGAGTTATACAATCTGTATACTACTATGATTGCCTTTCAATATGTTGTGACAGATGAGGTACAACACATCTCAGCTCTATCCAACCTCTTTTTCAGGAAAATGGTTGTGAAATTAAACATGACAGGGATAAAATAAAAACCAAGAGGCAGATAATTACCAAGCAGCTCTTGGATTTTAAAAAAATCAAGAGAGGTAAAAATTAGAGTTTCTCACTGACCATGAAAAATAATCTTTTTTGAACTCAGAAGTATCCAGACAATAAGACTGAGGTATCATAGCTGGCCCTTCAATTTTTAGTTTGCTTCACAATTTCTAACCTTTGTTATGTAAAAATCTCTTTATATTTTATCCCATTCTACTGTTTCACAACTAGTGTGTATACACAATGAAAGGTATACCAAAAACCTCCTTTTTGGAGCATAATGTTTTGAGTTTTCTTCATTTGTATAGAGATAATATTGCATATAATAGAGAAAGAAATGCTATATATATACACATATATATATATATATATATATATATATATATGCCATCTATATACATAACACACACACACACACACACATTCCTGGTCCCACTCAAATTCTCTTAGATGAACTCATCAACACCAAATCTTTTCTTCTAAACTTTTATTTTTATTTTCTTGTATCTGTTATTGTCAAACTCATTTACCTAGTCTTTCAGAACTGTCACTTTGAAGACAGTTTTGACTCCTTCCTGTGATGCATCTAACATATACAGTTATTCTTTGCATCCTAATACTAATTCCAACAAACTGTTTTTCTTCCCAATTTCTTCTTTCTGCTTCATTTTCACTGTCACCATTATGCATTTAGTCTTCACAGCATTATCAAATTACTTTAATAAGCTTCTAACTGCTTTTCTTATTTCATAGAAGGAATTATTTAGTACAACCTCTGCCTCCCCATTATTTATTTTTTGCAAAATAAGGAATCTGAACCCCAAAGAAGATGAGGGTTCAAGGTCTCAAAGCTAATGTTAATGAATCAGGAGTACAAATCAGATTTCCTAACTCTCACTCAAGGTCTTTATCATTATACCATGCTTTTTTTGATAGCTCCTACTGCAGAATATCTTGAACATCCTATATGACACTGCCTAACTAACATGTCTTAGGCTTCCATCGTTACATTTCTCAGCATTTCAAAAATTTTGTATGCTATCTTACTTCTCATTAATGAAATACATTCTGTTTAGCCTTGAAACTCTATCACAAACACACCTTCTCTAACAAAAATTTTCTGTAAATTCTGAGTTTCAATGCTTTTACTCTAATGAGTGACTAATAGTAGGGAATTATACACTTATTGTCAAGATAAATGATGGCAATGTGTTCAGATGAAAGAAAACTCTCCTAGTAGTTCTCTTCTTCCTTTTTTATTGTACTTTCCCATAATATTTAGTCCTCTTTTATCCCCTCCCCCCTGCAATTATCTCACTGTTGTACATGTCCATGAGTCCGTTTTCATTTTTTAAACATGTTTTATTGTTGTTCAAGTACAGTTTTCTGCCTTTTCCCCCAGCCCCCCCACCTCCCTCCACTGTTTCCACCCCCCTTGTTATTGTCCATGTGTCCTTTATACTTGTTCCTGTAAACCCTTCACCCTTTCCGCCCATTATACCCTCCCACCTCCCCCCTCTGGTCACTGTCAGCCTGTTCTCAATTTCAATGTCTTTGGCTATACTTTGCTTGCTTGTTCATTTTGTTGATTAGGTTCCTATTAATGGTGAGATCATGTAGTATTTGTCTTTCACTGCCTGGCTTATTTCACTTAGCATAATGCTCTCCAGTTCCATCCATGCTGTAGTAAAGGGTAGGCACTCCTTTTCTCTTTCTGCTGTGTAGAATTCTATCATGGAAATGCACCACAGTTTTTTGATCCATTCATTTACTAATGGTCACTTAGGTTGCTTCCAGCACTTGGCTATTGTGAATTGTGCTGCTAGGAACATTGGGGTGCATAAATTCTTTTGGATTTGTGTTTCAGGATTCTTAGGATATAATCCTAGCAGTGGAATTGCCAGGTCAAAAGGCAGTTCCATTTTTAGTTTTCTGAGGCAATTCCTGTTTTCATTTTTGCCCAGTGCTTTCACCCATTAACCTCCCTCTGCCTTTGCTATTATCCTGCTCTCTATCTATGTCTTTCTTTCATTTGATAGTTAGGTTAGTTTGTTCATTAGATTCCACATATGAGTGAAATCATATGGTATGATTTGTCTTTCTCTAACTGGTTTATTTCACTTCACATAATATTCTCAGATCAATACATACTGTCAAAAAGAGTATGTTCTTTTTGAATTCGTGTTCTGGGTTCCTTTGGATATATTCCCAGAAGTGCAATCAGTGGGTAAAAAGGCAGATCCATTTTAAATTTTTGGAGGTATTTCCATACTGCTTTCCACAGTAGTTGCATTCCCAACAATACTGCAAAAGGGTTCCCATTTCTCCATATCCTCGCCAGCACTTGTTGTTTATTGATTTATGGATGATACCCATTCTGAAAAGATGTGACAAGATATCTTATTGTGGTTTCAATTTGTATTTATCTGATGATTAGTGACATCGAGCATCTTTTCATATTTCTATTGACCACCTGTATGTCCTCTTCAGACAAGTGTCTACTTACTTCCTTTGCCAATTTTTTAATTAGGGCATTTTTCTTTTCTTTTCTTTTCTTTTTTTTTTTTTTTGGTGTTGAATTTTGTGAGATGCAGAGAGCCTCTTAAAGGGCCAATGCACAAAATTCTGTTTGCAACCACTTACCCTGGGCTCTGGCAGAGGGAGGGCAGAGTGGATTAGAGACCCATGAGGAGAGCCTGGGGCTGGTGGTTCTGGGGAGAAAATTGAAGGAACGGATTCCAAGATCCCTGTGCTTAGTCATTCCCCGTACTGAAGTATGGAGACACTATCTCAAGCAGATAACTTCCCTCGAGTGGTACCAGCATGAGGGAAAGCAACAATCTGTCCTTTGGGAATTACTTGGCTCCACCCTGTGGAACTTAAGCCCTGCTGCTGAGGAGTATAGCCAGAAGACTTTTACTCTTTAAGCTAAAAAGAAAGCCTGTAGCCAGAGATCTCTGGGAACTCTGAGACTGTAGCTGACCAGCCCCCATGCCTGGTGCTGGTAAAAGCCTGCCTTGGAGTGCAGCCTGGTTATTTATGCACATACCCAGGGTGAACAGAGGGAACAACACACTGTGGATCACTGATAGTGTGAAACAGGTTGCCCAGGGCCAGTCACAGGCAGAGTTTGACTTAGATCTGCACCAGAGTCTTTGCATATCTACCTAATACACACAAACAAACACAAAGGGGCAGCCGAAATGAAAAAGAAAAAAGAAACAGGTCCCAAATGGAAGAACAAGAAAATTTTTCCAGAAGAAGAACTAGATGAAATGTAGGCAAACAATTTCTCAGATAGAGAATTTATAGTAATGGCTATAAGGATACTCAACAGCATGAAAAAAGACATAGAAGCTATAATAAAGGACCAGCCAGAAATAAAGAATGCAATATCTGAGATAAATAATACACTGAAAGTAGTAAACAGTAGGTTAAATGAAGCAGAGGATCAAATCAGTGATTTGGAGGACAGGGTAGAAAAAAACACCCAAGCTGAGCAGCAAAAAGAAAAAAGAATTATTAAAAAAATAGGAAAGGTTAAGAAACATTTTGGACAACATGAAGCATAACAACATCCACATCTTCAGAATACCAGAAGGAGAAGAGAGTGAACAAAGGATCAAGAACCTATTTGAAGAAATAATGACTGATAACTTCCATCACCTAGTGAAGTAAAAAGATACACAAGTCCAGGAAGCTCATAGAAACCCAAACAAGTTGGATTCTAAGAGGCCTACATCAACAAAGTACTTGTTTCATTTTTCCTTCATAAAATTCTGTTCTTTTTTTTTTCAGATCTGCTTCCACTAGAATGATTATTCTTCTATAAGTTGCTGTTTTCCAAGAAAGTAATGTGAGTGTTCTGTAATGTTTTATTCTGTATTAAAAGAACTTTAACCAGCATCCAGAGATTGAGAGAAAATAGTCTTGGGACCAAGTACAGCACTGGAAAAAAGGGAAATGACACATTCTTACAAAATCATCATTACCTATCTAGACAATAGAATAAATCAATTAAGAAAAGAAAGGAGAAGTATATGAGGTAGCTACCCATGGTACATGCTAACAAGATAAAAATTACTAGAGTCCATGTACAACAGTTGAAAATCTGGAGGATTATCTGTGCTGTAGAGATACCCCCTGAGGAGCAAGGGTTCTCACCCCATTTTGAGGTCCATAGCCCAGAGCACCAGAGCCAAAAAGAGGAGCCTGCATGACATCTGGCTGTGAAAATCTCAGGGATTCCAATGACCAAGAGAAACAGGAGTCCACTAGAAACTCAGGCACCCTCTTAAAGGGAGAGAACACTAAATCACATTCTCAGGTACTATAGACTCTGGCAGAGGGATTGCAACTCAGAGTAAACTAAGGTTATACAAGGAAAGATTGGATTGTGTGGCTCTGGGGAGAAATATAGAATGTCAGCCACCATTGTCCCTGTGCTGAGTCCTTATCCCACACTGCCCACAGACACTTTCTTTCTTGCTCAAGCACTCCCCTCTCTATGGCCTCAGCCTGGGGATATCCAATAGCCCCACCATGCTGAATCCCTGTGGTCTCACTTGCCAAGGCGGAATCTGCTAAGTAATCAGCTAGCTGTGAGAAGCCAGGCCTGCTGCAGCCTTTATTAAAAGGCCTAGAGGAATTCCAGGCAGATTCAGGTAGTATCAGAAAATCACAGGGAGGGAATGAATTATGTGGTTGTGTGAAGAGGACTAATTTTTCCCCTGCATGCTCCAACTGACACGACCATTCCTAGGCAGAGTACTCTCTTCACATGGCTAAATCTTAATCTCTTTTGGCCTGATGAACTCCAGTAGCTTCACTCTGAAGACTCCCTGAGACCCAATTAACTCTACAAGTGGCACATCTAGAGGAAGATCTTAGCAGGAAAGAGACACTGCTAGGGCAAATTCTGCTTCATGGGGTCAGTATTCACACTGCAGCTCAAAAAGTGGACAGGGACAATCACAATAGCCAGGCAGCTTGGGGGAAAACTGACACTTGGATGGACCAACAGCAATCAAACCTCAACTATAGCAGGACAGCTCACATAACCCATACAAAAGCCATTCCTGCAGCAAGTATCTCAGGTGATCAGGAAAACTGTGCTGCTTAATCCCAAAGAACAAAAACAGCATAAGGCCATTATATCAAAACTGAAAGATGGCATTTTTACCTAAAACACAGAAATAACCACAAAGAGGCAAATGGAAAGACAAAGACATGCCCCAAGTGAAAAACAGGAGACATCCCCAGAAAAAAAAAAAAAAAAAAAAAAACAAAAAAAAAAGGAGGAAAAAAAAAAAAAAAAAAAAAAAAAAAAAAAAAAAAAAAAAAAAAAAAAAAAACCTAAAGTAAATGGAGGCAAACAATCTACCAGATACAGAGTGCAAAACAATAGTTAGAGGATATTCAAGGAACTTAGGAGAAGAGATGAACTGAGTGACAACATATATAATGTGATAGGAGCAATTAAAAAAGACATAGAAACCATAAAGAAAAAACAATCAGAAATGAACAATAAAAGACGGAAGTGTAGGTGGATACACTTTGCCTCCTCGTATAACCTAAAGAAGAACAATGACAAATTTAAAAACAAAAAATAACCAGAAGTACTGGAAAACTGAACTCTTTGGAAGTCCAACAACCAGGGATTTCAAGAAGAAACATTCATCCAGACTTGTAGGAGAGGCAGAGACAGGCAGTTGAGGCAGACAGGACTTGTGGCAAGGTGGTGGCTGGAAGACAGGGTGGAAGGTGAGGCAGCAACTGGCAGACCTGGCAAGGTGGCAGCTGCTGGAGTCGGTGGTCCCACATTTTCTTGTTCATAAACCAAGAGGAACAAATGGGAAGCAAGACAGACCACACAACTCAGGGTTCCTGCATGGGGAAATAAAGCTTCAAAACCTTTTACTGGAAAAATCTGTGGGGGTTGAAGTGGCAGGAGAAACTCCCAGCTTCACAGGAGAGTCTGTTGGAGAGACCCACAGGGTCCTAGAATGTATAGAAACCCACCCACCCTGGAATCCACACCAGAAGGGCCCAATTTGCTTGTGGGTAGCAAGGGGAGTGACTGAAAGCCAGTGAAGAGCTGAGCAAATGGCATTGTTCTCTCTCAGACCCATTGCCCATACAGTGCCACAACACAGCAAGGTGCGTTGCCCTGCCCTGGTGAATACCTAAGGCTCCACCACTTACTATGTAACAGGCATGCCAAGAAAAAAATATGGCAAAAATGAAAGAACAGATCAAAGCTCTAGAAAAAATACAACAGAGAGATGAAGAGATAGCCAACCTATCAGATGCAAGTTCAAAACACAGGTAATCAGGATGCTCACACAAATGGTTGAGTATGAACACAAAACAGAGGAAGAAATGAAGGATATGAAAAGTGAAATAAAAGAAAATGTACAGGGAACCAACAGTGATGGGAAGGAAACTGTGACTCAAATCAACGATTTGGAATAGAAGGAAGAAATAAACACTCAACTAGAACAGAATGAAGAAACAAGAATTCAGAAAAATGAGGAGAGGCTCAGGAACCTCTTGGACAACTTTAAATGTTCCAACATCTGAATCATAGCGGTGCCAGAAGGAGAAGAGGAAGAGCAAGAAATTGAAAACTTATTTGAAAACATAATGAAGGAGGGCTTCCATAATCTGGCAAAAGAAATAGAATTCCAGGAAGTCCAGGAAGTTCAGAGATTCCAAAAGGAAACTGGACCCAAAGAAGCACACACCAAAGTACTTCATAATTATATTACCCACGATGAAAGATAAGGGGAGAATCTTAAAAGCAGCAAAAGAAAAAGGAGACATTTACCTACAAAGAAGTTCCCATAAGACTATTAGTTGATTTCTCAAAAGAAACCTTATAGGCAAGAAGGTGCTGGAAAGAAGTATTTTTAGTCATGAAAGGCAAGGACCTACATCCAAGATTACTCTACCCAGCAAAGCTATCATTTAGAATGGAAGGGCAGATAAAGTCAAGTTAAAGGATTTCATCATCACCAATCCCTTATTATATGACATGTTAAAGGGGTTTATCTAAGAAAAAGAAGAAGATCAAAAATATGAATAGTAAAATGGCAACAAACTTGCAACTATCAACAACCAAACCTACAAAAACAAAAGTAAAAATGAACTAATTGAGCAACTAGAACAGAAACAGATTTACAGAAATAGAGACTGCCTGGAGAGTTATCAGCAGAGAAGGGGAGGGGGGAGAATGGAGGAAAAGTTACAATGAATAAGAAGGTACAAAATAGACAGGGGGAGGTTAAGAATAGTATGGGAAACAGAGAAGCCAAAGGACTTATAGGTATGACCCATGGACATGAACTAAGGTGGGGAAATGAAGATGGGAGGGTGGGTACAGGGTGGAAGGGAATAAAGGGGAGAAAATATGGGATGACTGTAATAGCATAATGAATAAAATGTATTTTTTAAAAATAAATGAACAGTACATTATCTGAAATGAAAACTACACCAAAAAAATAAACAGCAGACTAGATGAAGCAGAGTATCAAATCAGCAAATTGGAAGACAAGGTAGCATAAAACATCCAATAAAAGAAGCATTAGGAAAAAATTGAAAAAATGAGGGTAGTTTAAGGGACATTTGGGAAACTTCAAGCTTAGCACTATCTGCACCATAGAGGTGTATCAGACGAAGAAGAGAGAGAGCAAGGGATTGAGAACCTATTTAAAGAAACACTTACTAGGGCTTTTTCTAATCTGATGAAGTAAAAAGGCACACGAGCCTAAGAAGCATAGACAGTCCCAAACAAGATGAACCCAAAAAGGCCCATACCAAGACATATCATAATTTAAATGGCAAAGGTAAAAGACAAAGAAAGAATCTTTTAAGCAGCAGGATAAAGCTCCCATAAAACTATCAGCTGATTTCTCAACAGAAACATTTAGGCCAGAAGGGATTGTCACAGAATATTCAAAACTATGAAAAGTAAGGACCTGAAGCAATGCTCCTCTACTCAGCAAGGCTATCATTTAAAATGGAGTGTGAAATAAAGATTTTTCCAGGCACGAAAAAGTTAAAGAAGTTCATCATCATCAAAAACCAGTATTACAAGAAATGTTAAAAGAACTTCTTTAAGAAAAAAAGGAAACAAAAGAGTAACACAAATATTAAAATGGCAATAAATGCATACCTACCAATAATTATTTTAAATGTAAATCACTTAAATGATCCAATCAAAAGAATATGGTAGCTGAAGGGATAAAGAAACAAGACCCATACATGTGCTGTTTACAAGAGACCCACTTAACATAAAAAAATACACAAAGACTGAAAGTAAGGGGACAGAAAAAATATTTTATGTAAATAGAAATGAAAAAATATGGAGTAGCAATATTTATAGCAGACAAAAGAGACTTTAAAACAAAGCTGATAGTAAGAGACAAAGAAGGACATTACATAATAAAAATGTATTAATCCAACAAAAGGATACAACCCATGTAAACAATTATGCACCCAATATAGGAGAACCTAGATATATAAAAAATTTTGATGAACATAAAGGGAGAGTTGAAAAGTTATACAGTCATAATAGGGGACTCCAAATTCCCATTAACATAAATAGATAGATCTTTCAGACAAAAAAAATCAACAAAGAAAGATATTGAAGACAACACAAATAAACAGAAGCATACACCATGCTCATGGGTGGGAAAAATTAACATAATTAAAATGATCGTACTACCCAAAGTGATCTATAGATTCAGTGCAATTCCTATCAATAATACTAATGGTGTTTTTCACAAAACTAGAAAAAAATAATCCAAAAATTTATATGGAATAACAATAGACTACAAATAGCCACATAATTTGTAAGAAGAAAAAAACAAGGTTGGAGATATAACACTACCTTATATCAACATATACTATAGTATTCTAAACAGCCTGGTACTGGCATAAAACTGGACATATAGATCAATAGAATGGAGTAGAGAGCCTGGAAATCAACTCACACCTGTATGGTCAATTAATATTTGACAAAAGAGGCAAGAATAGACAATGAGTTAAAGACAGTATATTCAATAAATGGTTTTGGAAAAAATGGACAAGTACATGCAAAAAAATGAAACTAGACCACCTTCTATCATATGCAAGAATAAACTCAAAATGGATTAAAGGCTTAAGTGTGAGACTTGAAAACAAAACTCTTGGAAGAAAACATAGGCAGTAAAATCTTAGGCATCTCTCTTAGTACTATTAATATTTTTCTGATATGTATCTTTGGCAATGAAATCAAAAATAAAAATTAAAAAATGGGACTGCATCAAACTAAAACATGTTTGCAAAGCAGAGGAAACTGTCAACAAAATGAAAAGGCAGTCCACTGAATGGGAGAACATATTTGGCAATGATAATTTGATAAGGAGTTAATATCCAAAATTTATAAAGAACTCATACAACTTACCACCAAAAGAAAAAAAGCAATCCAGTTAAATTTGGGCAATGGACCTGAATAGGCATGTCTCCAAAGATAGCATACAGATGGCCCATAGATACATAAAAAGATGTTCAATATCACTAATCATCAGAAAAATGCAAATTAAAACCATGATGAGATATTACAATATACTTATCAGGATGGCTATTGTCAATAAAACAACAAACAAGTGCTGGAGAGGATGTGGAGAAAAGGAACCTTTGTGTACTGTTGGTGGGAATACAGATTGGTGCATCCACTGTGGAAAGCAGTATGGACATAACTCAAAAAATTAAAAATGGATCTGTCTTTTGACCCAGTGATTCCATTTTTGATTATATATCCAAAGAAATCCAAAACACTAATTCTAAAGAATACATGCAGCCTAATGTTCATTGCAGCATCATTTACAATAGCCAAGCTGTGGAAGCAAACCAAGTGCCCATCAATAGACAAGTAAAAAAAAGTGATAGTACATATATACAAAGGAATATTACTTGGCCATAAAAAGAAAGAATTCTTACCATTTGTGACAGCATTGATGGACCTGAAATATCTTATGCTAAATGAAATAAGTCAGACAGAAAAAGCAAACACTCTATGATTTCACTTATATGTGGAATCTAAAGGAAAAATAAAAGAACAAACAAAATTGAAACACACTCATAAATACAGAGAACAGACTGATGGTTGCCAGAGCGGAGGGAAGTTGGGGGACTGAGTGATAATGGTGAAGTGATTGAATAGTTCAGATTAGTAGTTACAAAATAGTCATTGGGATGTAGAGTACAGCATAGAGAATATAGTCATTAATATTGTAATAATTATGTATGATGCCTATTGAGTACTGGAAAATCAGGACAACTTTGTAAAGTATGTGGATGTCAAATCATTATACTATACACCTGAAACTAATATGAAATTATATTTAATGTAAACTGTAATTGAAAATCAAACTTTATATTAAAAAGAAACAAACTATGAGTATTAATTGGAACTTACAATGCTGCAATTTGTTTCAATGAAGGATAATTTCTTAACAATAAAAATGTCAAAAAACTGTTAATGTACTGAAACTCACAGTCCTCACCTAGCAAAACAAGACTTCGCAGGGAGGGGAGAGTGTTCAGTGGGGAAAGCGAGTAGAAAGAGACATAAGGTATAAAGAAATATAAGAATTGGTGTTCAGGCACAGGAATGAAGTAAGTTAAGAAGTCTCTCAATTTAAAAGGCCTAAATATGCCTAATAACTTCTCAAACAAATGAATGTATGTAAAGATAAAAAAAGATAAAGAACAGTAGCACTAATATGTATGGGCTGCTTCACATTTTTAAAAACTACTTTTGTTCCAAACGTATCATTATATTATCATGGCAATTTTATGAGGCAGTATTTATTATCCCTTTACTACAAATAAAAATAATTAAGGTTCCGTGAAAGTAACTTGTCTGTGTACACACAACTGATGTGTTTAGCCTGAGCATAAGTTTAAACTTCATATTGAACTGTCTTCACTGGTGCCAAAACAGTTTGTAATTATTTGTTCTGTACTGTCTTTCTACTAAAGTTTAAATCCCATGAGGGCAGAAACCACACCTCTCTTCTTCACCATCATATTCCTGGTGTTTAGTATGTTGTCTGCTCCAAACAAGGTGATTTAAAGTATATATGAATACAGAAAAGAACAAATATGGGTTAGCTGTTTTAGCTATAAAAATATATTTGAAGATCCATCAATGTAGAGTTACTATTCATTGTCCTGACTTTCTAAAATCTGAAAGAAATTTTAATTAAAATTATTCAATATAAAAACTACAAAATACCATATGATCTCACCTTTAACAGGAACCTAATCAACAAAACAAACAAACAAGCAAAATATAACCAAAGACACTGAAATGGAGAACAGGCTGACAGTCACCAGACTGGAGATGGGAGGGAATTTCAGGGGAAAAGTGGAGGGTTTACAGCAACAAGTATAAAAAGCACATGGACAAAAACTAGAGGGGGTGGAAATGGGAGGGAGGTGGGGAGGGCTGGGGCAGTGGGCTGGGATGGGAGTAAAAGACAGAAAACTGTACAAGAACAACAATTAAAATAATAAAAAATTATAAAACTACATATTATCTTCTGATTCAAAACAAATATCACTTGGACTTATAAAACAATACCAGCATGAAATTCAGAATTATATCCTGTCCTTCAAATAAGTGCTGTTACTCAGATGATTGTTCCCATAATTAATATTGGCTTTGGGCAAGTTCCATTTTTTTGGATTATGAATACACATTACTCCACATTATCTTCCTCTTCTCTGATTGCGGTTCACTCTTTGTTTTATTTCTTTTGTGATAATCCCCCAAATTTATAATGTAATTTAGAATCATAACAAATATCCAGCCAGTCCTGAACAATGCAGGTTACCTGACAACAATAAAAATAAAGTGAATTAATTTTTATTAAGCTAAGGATTAGAGGAGTGAATTTTAAATTCACAAAGAAAATGTTTCATAAATTGTAAATGCAAGTGACTTAGAAAAGAAATGAGACAGCATATGTTCCACTGTCCTGCCATACAGCTTTCCCTTCATGGTGATCCAATCTGGGTCCTGATGCTGAGCTGCATTAACAAATGGTTTCATCCCTGTGGAATTTCATTTTGTAATGGGCCATTTATATGAAGTTCTTTGTATTCATGTACTATGGCAGCCTTAAAATAGCACGAGTTGTGTTTTTGAAAATTACATTATTTTAACTAATTCCATTTCTCCACTCTTAACCTTATTTCTTTTTACAGATATCATTCCACTGAAAATTAAAAATAAATTCCTGCTATAAATAAAATGCTTCAAAGATCCATATAATGCTTAAACATGTCTGCATTCCAGTCTGCAAATCCAATGTGAACAATTGTTTAGAGTTATAATGATTTATTATAAGCACTTAAGTTTCAATTAGCAAGGAAAAAAATGTATTACCAGTGCATGTACACAAAGTATTTTGCTTTGCCTGCATTCTGCATTAAAGACATTGACATGTACAAAGAAAAACTAACTGAGTCTTGAAGGCAGTATGGTAAAAACAGACAAGAGTCACAGAGTTTGAGGATAATCTTTCCAATGTAACCTAATTTGTGATTTGCAGCAAGTCAATTTATTTTTATAAAGACTTGTTTTCTCATGTGAAAATAGGCTTCTTTCTCAGTATGCAAATATGCAAATATGCTTCATAAAGTGAGAAGTACTATACAAACGTGAGTAAATATATTATTAAGGAAATGACACCCAAGACACTCTCTCTCTCTCTTATCTCTCTCTCTACATTATATATATATAAAATATATATATTATATATATATAAAAAATATATATATTATATATATATATAATGTTCCATATTTTTTTTCTCAGGCTGGTTCCAACTGCTAAAACATACCTCCTGAGGTCACCACTTAGGACTACCTTTCTCAATTACCCTCCCCTATGCCATGTTTGGGACCTCTCACCTCTCATTCATGAACTTTCCAATTTTATACCTCTCCTATAGGGCCTTTCTCTCTGCTTTCCTAGGGCAATGGAAAAGTATAACAAAGATATTTGCTCTGGCTTGCCAATGGCTAATAATGTATCTTCATCCCATTTTAAGTAGTTTTTTCATTGCTTGAGGCCTCACTCATAGAGGACACTTTGTGCTAAAGCAACAACTCAGATAAAAAGAATTTCAGACACTAAGATAGAGTGGCTAGAAGATATCTTGGACCTAGGGAGATTATATGATACTCCATATTATAGCCCAAAGCTGTATCCTGAGTTAAGTTCATTCCTGTAAAGATTTATGGCTTCCCTGTGACACTAGAGTCTTCAAAGTATGTCGACTGTTTGCTGGACATAGGAACAATGGTTTTGAAGTGAGTATTGAAGATATTCCTGGATATTACTTTTTTGTTTTTCTCATATATGAGGGCATTTCTGTCTAGCAGATAATACTAATATTATGTTTAAGTTACTATTTCTGCATAACCAACTATCTCAAAACTTGATGGCATAAAACTGTGAATTTATTATATCTCATGAATTTTGTAGGTCATAAATTTAGTCAGGACTCAGCTAAGTGATTCTTTGCTCCATGTGGATCAACTGAGATCACTTAGTAGTACTCAGATGGAAGATGATGCACTCTAGAGGAACAAAGAGATCTCACTCACATATTTTGTATTTTGTCAGAGTCTAGGGGCTATGCTCGGCCATGAATAACAACCAGAGTACCTAACACATAGCATCTCTAGCACTGTGGTCTAAGGCTGGTGGAACTTCTTTTTTTGTTTCTCTTTCTTTTTTTAATTTTTGTTCAAGTACAGTTGTCTCCATCCCCCTGATCACCAGTCCCTCCAACCACCACCATCCCCCCTCCCACCTCAATCCTACTTCCCCTTTGGCTTTGTCCCTGTGTCCTTTATACATATTCCTTCATGACCCTTCCCCCTTTTCCCTCCATTATCCCCTCCCACCTCCCCACTGATTACTGTCAGTTTGTTTTTTATCTCAATGTCTCTGATTAATTTTGTTTGCTCATTTGTTTTGTTGATTAGGTTCCACTTATAGGAAAAACTTAGGTTCCACATATTCTATCATGTAGTATACCTTTGAAAATGTTCCATGTGCATTTCAAAAGAATGTATATTTTGCTTTTTTGGGATGAAAGGTTCTATGTATATATATCAGTTATGGCCATTTGATCTAGAATATTGTTCATTGCTGTAATATCCTTGTTGATATTTTGTTTGGAAGATCTATCCATTATAGATAATGGGGTGTTAAAGTCCCCTAGTATATAAGTGTGTTGCAGTCTATATCTTTTTTGAAATCCCCCAAAAGTTTCCTTATATATGTTGGTTCTTCTATGTTGGGTGCATATATGTTTACAATGCTTATGTCTTCTTGAAGGATTCTTCCATTGAGTATTATGAAGTGTCCTTCT
This sequence comes from Anoura caudifer, assembly GCA_004027475.1. Taxonomy (NCBI): domain Eukaryota; kingdom Metazoa; phylum Chordata; class Mammalia; order Chiroptera; family Phyllostomidae; genus Anoura; species Anoura caudifer. The sequence goes on from PVKU01005464.1 coordinate 30,425, forward strand.
GTGTCTCTTTTTATGGCCTTTGTTTTGAAGTCTATTTTGTCTGATATTAGTATTGATACCCTGGCTTTTTATTTCCTGTCCATTTGCTTGGAATATTTTTTCCCAACCCTTCACTTTCAGTCTGTGTAGATCTTTTATTCTGAGGTGGGTCTCTTGTAGGCAGCATATGTGGGGGTAATGTTTTCTTATACACTCAGCTACTCTATGTCTTTTGATTGGAATATTTAATCCATTTACATTATCAAGATTATTATTGATAGGTATTTATTCATTGTCCCCCTTTTTGTACCTGTGTTCCTCTCTCTCACTCTTTTTCTCTGTCTTCTTAAAGCAGTCCTTTTAGCGTGTCTTGCAATGCTGGTTTGGTGGAGGCATATTCTTTAACCTTCTTTTGCCTAGGACTCCTTATTTCACCTTCCATTTTAAATTATGGCCTTGCTGGGTAGAGTAGTCTTGGTTGCAGGCCTTTGATTTTCATTACTGAAATATTTCTTGCCATTTCCTTCTGGCTTGTACTGTTGAGAAATTAGCTACTAGCCTTTTCAAAGTTCCCTTTTTTTATGTTACTTTTTGTTTCTCCCTTGCTGCATTTAAGATTACCTCTTTGTCTTTAAAACTTGGCATTTTAATTATGATGTGCCTTAGAGTAGGCCTCTGTGGATTCATCTTGATGGAACCATCTGTGCTTCCTAAACTTGCATGTCTTTTCCTGTCTTCAGGTCCAGGAAATTTTCTGTCATTATTTTTTCAAACAGATTTTCTATCCCTTGCTCCTTTTCTTCTCCTTCTGGTATTTGTATGATTTGAAAGTTGTTGCATTTCATGTTGCATTCCCTTTAACTATCTTCATATATTTGAGGTGTTTTTTTTTTTTTTTTTTTTTTTTTTTTTTTTTTTTTTTTTTTTTTTTTTTTTTTTTTTTTTTTTTTTTTTTTTTTTTTTTTTTTTTTTTTTTTTTTTTTTTTTTTTTTTTTTTTTTTTTTTTTTTTTTTTTTTTTTTTTATGCAACTGCTCGACCTGGATATTTCTTTCTACCTTGTCTTCAAGCTCATTAATTCGGTCCTCTACTCCATCTAGCCTGATTGTAATTCCTTCTAGTGTATTTTTTATTTCAGATATTTTATTCATCATTTCTCCCTCGGTCTTGTTTATAGTTTCTGTTTCTTTTTTCATACTGTTATAGTTCCCACTCAGTTCCTTTTAATTGTCACTGAGTTCCTTGAGAATCTTTTTAACAATTCTTTTGAATTCTATATCTAATAATTTACTTGCTCTTATTTCATTTAGCTCTTTTACTGGGGAGTCTTCCATTCCTTTTGATTGTGGGTTCTTTCTTTGTCACCCCATTTAAGGTGACTCTTTTGGTTTGTTTCTGTGATTCCTGATGCTCTGCTTTGCCAGCTGTCTTCATAGGGTGAACTTCTGTGGTAGGAGTTCTATGGAACTCAGTGGTACAGACTTTGATCTCCCTGTCTGGCTGTTCTATGGTTGCCCTTTCTTCTGTTTGTGTGGATTCTTTTGTGCTACTTGGGCTTTACCTGTTGGTGGCTTCTCTGTTGGTGGGTCCTCCCCTCCAGCAGGTTTACTGGTATTCACAATTCCCACCTTGCCTTGTATGCTGTTGGTGTTTGCCTTCTGACATTGTTGTGGATCCATCTTTGGTTTTCTCACAGCTCCAGGTCTTGTGATATCTTGAAAAAAAGAAGGAAAGAAAAAGCCTCTTGCTGATTTCAAACTTGACAATCCTGTTTTTCAGTTCTTCCTGGATCCTGCAGGTAGCGGGGGTGGGGGTGCTGAGCTCTATTTTTTTCCCTTTCCTGTGGTTCTGCAAGGATCGGGGCTCAGTCTGGGCTTCAGTAATCACAGTTTTCCAGTTTCCAACCCATGCCCTCAAAGCATTATGCACCTGCATTGTCTGTTCTGTGCATTTTCACCAGGCACTAATAATCCACCTTGTTTTGCAACACTTTCATCAGTCTGTGGGATGCACTAAGTGGGAACAAATCATGCTCCTCCTCCTTCTTTGTTCACCTGACCACTGAGCAAGGGAGGTTCCTGCATGGTGGCTTAGTCCCACTATTGGAAAAAATTCTGTGGGAGACTCTGCCTCTCTGAACCCCCTACTACTGCCTTTGATCAATCCATGAGGTGTCCTGAGTGGGAGCATATCTGGTCCCTACTCCTCCCTCTTTGCTGACCCAGTTGCTGCATAGCTGAGGTCCCTGCATGGCTGCTCAGTTCTTCTTCTTCTTCTTCTTCTTCTTCTTCTTCTTTTTTTTTTTTTTTGAGAAAAGTCCCCTTGGGTGCCAGCTGCCATTCCTAAGAAATGCCCAGCTTTCCCAACAGTCCAACTCTCTGACCAGTTCAGAGACTATCTGTGTCATAGCCAATCACAGCCCCTCTCTTTTCCCAGCTCCAGGTGTCACCCAGTTCCCCAATTTCTCTGGTGCTATCTCAGCTGGTGATCACCACCCCAGCCAGGGTACGCTACTCACTGTGTGTCACTTATGCCTTTTCATTCTCCCAGCGACTATACGCATCCAGGGTTTTGCTGATGCGGGTCTGAGACTTTCTTGCTCTGGAAGTAGAGAGAGCCTCTTGGTGGCTATCACTCACCAGGCTGTCCTCCAACGCCCTGTCAGCAGCCCACAGTCTCTAGTGCATAGCCTGGGGAGCTTTCCATTCACCTACAAAATCTCCTTACCACCTGTTTTTAAGTGTCCTCTGCTTCCAAACTTTGTATCTCCTGGGACTCTGTTAGCTGTTCAATCTGTTCTTCAGAAGATCAGCTAGGTGTCCCAGTTGGGTGCATGAGCAAGTGGGCTCAGCTCCCACATGCATTGCCACTATCTTCCTCTGTCCTTTCCTCAATGTTTTTCTGTCTTCTACCTGCTTCCCTGCTCCAAAGACATACTAAGAGCTTTCATTTTTAGGGTAGTACCCTCATACTAGTAGCAAAATCCCCTCCAGTTGCCAAGACTGCATCACACACTATTTAAAATGACATTATCTAAAACAACCATTTTATTATACCTCATGGATCCTGTAGGTCAGGAATTTTGACAAGGCTGGCTGGGCATTTCTTTTGATCCCATGACATTAACCAAGATTCATTCGGTGGTACTAACCTGGTGAATAGCATGAGCTGGAGAGTCCAAGAAGGTTCACTTACACACCTAGTGCCTTCGTAGGGATGGTAGAGAGGCTAAGTTCAATTGATACTGGAAAACTCATGTGGCATCTTTAGCATAGTACTGTTCCAATATTTGACCTTCTCAGAAGATTCTTACAAAGCTTCTTTGAGAACATTCCAAGAGAAAATGATAGAGCTTCATGGCTTTGAAAAGTCAGCCTCAGAAATCATATAGCATAACTTTCATCACATTCTATTATTCAAAGTAGTCACAAGTCTACCTAGATTCAGGGAGAGGAAATTAGATTTCATGTCTCAGTGTAAGGAAGGTCAAAGAATTTGTGGCCATGCTTTAAAACAATAGGAAAACTGAGGGAGTTCTTTATCACCAAGCCATTAATATATGAAATACTAAAGGGAATTATTAACAAAAAGAATAAGATCAAAAAACAACCGAATCTAAATAACAAATTAAGCAAACAGAAAGAACAAAAACAGAAGCATAGATATGGAGATCATTTGGAGGGTTATTAGTTGGGAAGGGAAGGGGGATAATGGGAGGAAAGATGCAGGGATTAAGAAGCATAATTGGTAGACACAAAATAGAGAGGAGAATGTTAAAGTATAGGAAATAGAGTAATTACAAAAACTAATATGCATGACCCATGGGCATGAACTAGGGAGCTGATCTCTGGACAGAACAGGTGTACCTGGTGGAGGAAGACAAGGGGAAAATTGGGACAATTGTAATAGCACAAACAATAAAATACTTAAAAAAACTACCATACTATACAACCCACTTTACTCCTTTTAGATTGGTAAAAATGTTGATAATAATAAAAATGGTGCCGTGGCTGGTGTGGCTCAGTGGATTGAAAGCTGGCCTGGGAATCCAAGGGTCACAGGTTCGATTCCCAGTCAGCGCACATGCCTGGGTGTGGGCTAGGTCCCCAGTAGGAGTATATGAGAAGGCAACCGCACATTGATGTTTCTCTCCCTCTATTTCTCCTTCCCTTCACCTCTCTATAAAAATAAATAAATAAAATCTTAAAAAAAGAATAAAAATGGTTACATTGTGTTGAAAGCCCTTATATTCTTGACAGTATAAAATATGTCATCTCATTTAATCTGTACCAAAGAAACCTTATGATTTGAAAACTATTGGTATTCCAATTTCAGATGAGGAAACAAAAGGACAAAGAGGATAATTAACTTGTCCAAGATCCCACCATTTATAAGTGACAGTTTCAGTTAGTAAAATATGCCTAGACATACTTTGATTAATCTATACTGCTTCATGTAATTTCATGCCAGAAAAAGATCATTTATACAGAATGTTCTTTGCAAATTAAGTCAAAATATAAATGCATCAGGGGAAAAAATTTAATAACTTTTTCTCATAACCAAAGCAATATTCTTTCATTATAACAAATGAGAAAATGAAGACAGAGAAAATAAGTACTACCAATAATAACTGAAAAAATATAAGGAATTTATTATTTTGTATGTTTCATGATAAAGAAGGTGGGAGAAGAATATAGGGGCAATGATATTCTTAGTAATGTTGTATTTCTCTTGTTTATAAAAAGATAAAATAAAGTAATAAAATGTTAATAATTATAAATTCTGAAAGATATAAGAATAGTTGATAGAGTTTTTAGCTTGTCAAAATAAGAATTTAGAAAATTGAATGTTTTTAATAGCTCCAATACTCAGAGAAAATCACTCCAAGTGTTTTAGTGTATACCCAACTACACTCCCAAGCTCATATTCATACTGTTTGTAACCTTTTTACTTAACGATATATGGATATAGATATAGATATAGATAGATAGATAGATAGATAGATAGATAGATATTCTGTTTTTAATATTATCTTGGTGACCTCACAATATTTGGATATGGTGACCCCTATTAGTAAACATTTAGAATTTTTAAAAATTCTTTGATTATAAACAATGCTTACATATTTTTTCAACTAAAACTTTGTCCACATACTCATGATTATTGCATTACAATCACATTGGCAAGGGATTTTTGCATTTTTCCAAATTTTATATTATGCTAAAGCAAATAATAAAGTAAAAATAAATTTTCTATACACACAGATATACATATATGAGAGAAACAATTTCTTCTCTCTGAAATTTCCTGTTTTATCTTTGAGAGGACTCAAAATGTTGGCATGTCATATTGCTTCAAGTTAGGTATAGGTAGCTCTGATCTTTGGCTCTCACAAAGAGTTTCCCCATGGGAAAATCAAACCCGGAAAAAAAGAATCCTTAATAAAATAAAACCGCAAAGCTATAGAGCTATGTGTCCAGATCTACTGGCTTGTCTTAAAATAATTGGCTCATTAAATAGCCAGCCTGGCTTAGTCCCATTATCAAAGACAAATAGTAGAATAGGCTGTGGGCTTGCATACTCTCTGGGCATACCAATTATCTTTTGGATACAATGCTGTGAGTATAGTGTACTTTGATATTAGGAAAATCTTAAGTAGGATTTAGGTCTGATTCTGTGATCCAGGCACACACAGACTATAGAAAGGGAGACGGGTACAACAAAGGGAGGCAGCACTGAGAAGCACAGCAAGGAAGAAAGAGAGCTTATTAAGGGTAGGACAAAGGTTGTATCCTCTTTTTACATATGGGAAATTTTTGAATTCATATAAGTGGGTTTTTGAGAGAGTCAGTGGTGATCTGAATGACATGACTGCTATCAAGGAAAATATCTCTGTCAGTATGCCATGTCTCCCACCTTCAATCCCTCACTGCCACTCATCTTTTGTCACTCTGCACTGAAGTCTGAACTGGAAAAGTGTTGACAAAGATACTATTCAAAGGCAATGGTTTTGCTGGGTTGTGTAGTTAAAAAACCTTCCTGTTTCAACTACAAAGCCTATTTTCTGAGGTACATGTAAGGCATTAGACAGAATCATATCAAGAGAAAAGCCAGCTGGGCAACTGCTCTGGCACTCACTTATAAGAGATGCCCAATAATAAATCAAATACATTGACTAATATAAATTGTTCTTACTCACAAAAGTAGGTAATAATTTTAGATGGAATTAAAAGCACAAAGTAAACTGAACCATTCACACCTTTTTCTACAGACTTATATCTGTTGATTGAATATGTTTACAGAGTCACACAGCAAGTAACCAGCTCAGATAAAAGAAGATTGATCTTCAGACTCCTATTGCAGTGTTCTTTTCACTGTTCTAAGTGGGCTTTCTAAAACAAAGTGTATCTGTAATCAAGTTAGCTTTTGAGCTACTATCTGCAGAATGAATGAGGAAGTTTTTAACATATGTTGACATTTTCTCTTTATTTTTAGAAGTGATCCTTAAATGTTTATCATTCATGCTTGACTAAAATTCTAGAGTCAATCTTTCTCTTTATACTATTCCCCTGAACAATACAAGGAACCATAGAATCTTTCATTGAAGTTATACCCCTCCTGTTTAATATGTTAATTTGTACATTTATAGTTATATCTTATTTTATTCTTCATGGGGAAAGCATAGGCTTTGGTGTCAGTCTCAGTTCAAATTCTAGTTAAATAAAATGTGTTTCATCCATGCAATAAAATACTATATATTCATTACAAATTATGATGCAGATATTTCCTAGAAATGTTTGAATTCATATTGAAGTACATATATAATACATTGTAGGAGGAAAAGGCAGATATCAGAGCATTCTATGTGGCATGTTATAATTTGGGTTTTTTATTTTTCATTTATTTTTGTTCACTTTATATTCAATATTACTCTGCATTTGTTTCATGTGTACAGCATAATGGTTAGACAATCATACACTTTACAATGTGGTCCTCCCAATATTTCTATTACCTATCTGGTCCCATACATAGTTATTGCAATATTATTGACTATATTCATATGCTATAGTTTATGTTCCTGTGAGTTATGTTTCTGTAACTACCAATTTGTACTTCTTAATCCCTTCAACTTTTTCATACAGCTCTCCAAAACCCCTCCCATTTGGCAACCATCAGCCTGTTCTCTGTGTCTATGAGTTTGTTTCTATTTTGCTTGTTTGTTTGTTTTGGTATTAGATTCCGTATGTTCTTAAATCTACGTGTGGATATTATGTATCCAGAACTGCATATATACACATGCAGAAAATATCTGAAAGAACAGATACCAAAATAAGAACAGTTGCAGTACTGGGTAATAAGAGTAAAAGTTGTCTTAATTTTTTAAAACATTTTATTTATTTATCTTTAGAGGGGAAGGGAAGGAGAGAGGGAGAGAAATATCAATTTACGGCTGCCTCTTGTGAGTCCCTTGCCGGGAACTGGCCTGCAACTCAGGCATGTGCCCTGATTGGGAATCGAACTGCGATCCTTTGGTTCACAGGCCCGCACTCAACCCACTGATCTACACCAGCCAGGGCTGTCTTAATTTTTATTTTACATGTTTGTTTTGTAATTTTGTGCATGATTATTATAATTTATTTAAATAATTTGTTTTAATTCTACTTTTTTTAAATGACCAATACTGTCATTGTTTCAGAAATCTGACATCTACTCGGAAGGTTCTAGGACCCTGGGGGTCTCTCCAACAACCTCTCCTGTGAGGTTCAGAGTCTCTCCCGCACCTCAATCCCCACAGGTGTTTTCAATTGGTGTTTTGAGGCTTTATTTCCCAGCACTGGAGCCATGGGTTGTGAGGTCTGTCTTGCTCCCCAGTCTCGCCTGTTTTATCTGTGCAAGAATGTGGGACCGCCTGTTCTGCCAGCTGCCTTGTGCACGAGTGCCCCTCCACTATCTGCCACCTTACTGGGTCCTCCCGCTGCCTCCTGGTGCACCTGGGATCCACCAGTCACTGCTCTTTTTGCTGCAACCCCTCTCTGCCCAGCTGCCCAACTCTGCCCCTCTGACAAGTCTGGATAAATGTGCCTATTTTAACTCCTAGGTTGTCAGATTTCCATATAGTTCAATTTTCTGTCAGTACTGATTGTTTTTTTTTTGTTTGTTTCTAAATTTTTGTTGTCCTAATTTTGGTTGTGCGAGGAGGTACAGTGTGTCTACCTATGCCTCCATCTTGACTGAAGTCCTCATTGTGGTTTTAATTTGCATCTCTTTGATGGCTAGTGGTGCTGAATATCTGTTCATATGTCTCTGGGCTCTCTTTATATCCTCCTTGGATAAGTTTCTGTTCACGTACTTTGCCCATTTTTAAATTAGATCTGAGGATTTCTTTGTCTTGAAAGTGACTACCTTCTATTAAGCATACTGGTCTTACAGTAAAAAGATAGCAAACTACAGATATTAACAACCATACCTAAAACAAGAACAAAAACAAACTAAGCAAACACCTAGAACAGGAACAGAAACACAGAAATGGAGATCATGTGGAGAGTTAGAAACAGGGGAGGAGGAGGAGGAGAGAGGGGGGAAGTTACAGAGAACAAGTAGCATAGACGGTGGGTAGAAAATAGACAGGGGGTGGGCAAGAATAGTGTGGGAAATGTAGAAGCTAAAGAACTTGTAAGTATAATACATGGACATGAACTAAAGGGGGGAATGTGGTTAGTAGAGGGTGGAGAGGAGTGAAAGGGAAAAATGGGACAATGGTAGTAGCATAATCAATAAAATATATTTTAAATAAGTAAAAAAACCACAATGAGATACCACTTCACACTGGTGAGAATGCCCATCACAAACAAATCAACAAACAAGTGTTGGAGAAGTTGGGAAAAAAGGGAAACCTAGTGCACTGTTGGTGGGAATGCAGACTGGTGCAGCCACTGTGGAAAACAGTATGGAATTTCCTCAGAAAACTAAAAATGGAACTGCCTTTTGACCCAAGTATTATACTGCTGGGATTTTATACCAAGAATCCTGAAACACGAATTCAAAAGAGCCTATGCACCCCACTGTTCACAGCAGCACAATTTACAACAGCCAAATGCTAGAAGCAACCTAAGTGCCCATCAGTAAATGAGTGGATCCAAAAACTGTGGTACATTTACACAATGGAATACTATGCAGCAGAAAGAGAGAAGGAGCTCCTACACTTCATGATAGCATGGATGGAACTGTAGAGTATTATGCTAAGTGAAATAAGCCAGGTGGTGAAAGACAAATACCACGTGATCTTATCTATAAGTGGAACCTAATCAATAAAGAAAATAAGCAAGCATAATAGAACCAGAGACATTGAAATAAAGAACAATCTGACAGGAACCAGAGAGGACGAGGAAGATAATAGGGGATAATAAGGGAAGGGCCATCAAGGAACATGTATAAAGGATATATGAACAAAGCCAAAGGTGATAGGTTCGAGGATGGGGGATGGTTGGGGTGGTGGGGCATGGTGGGGTGAAAATGGAGACAACTGTACTTAAACAACAATAAATAAAATCACAGAAAATTTTAATGTAATAGATTGCTTCTCTGTTGGATGAGCAAAAACTCTTATGTAGATATGTAGATTGAAGCTATTTTTAATTTCTTAGTCTCAATCTTAGGCCATCTACTATTTTGTCATTTTTCTAAATTATTGCTAGGATATAAAATTAATGACACCTATGTTATATTTTTAGATAATTTCTATACATGTTTTCTGTACTGCTGCCCTCCCCAATCCCATTCTATTTTGCTACACATACTTGCATCTGATACCTTTGAGCATCATCATTCCATTATCTCCCCATTATTGTACTGCTTAGATAGAAAGACCAATTTCTTTCTGAGTGTAGGAGAGTGTGTTTCTTTCTGGCTTTCTAGATACAAAGTAGGAGCCTTGACTGCTAGAGTCTGATTATTTCAGTGGCTCTAATGGCATTGCACATTCTACAGCTATTTAAGAAACTCTATCCTTACCTCTCATTATAGACTTTCCAGATTATAGATTCCCCTACATGTTCCACATGGCTCCAATGTCTCTTGGCAAAACAATGACATTTTCCAGTACACATTGTGCTCTTGGTTTTATAAGCAGTGCCCATGGCAGGTTGTTTGTCTCACTCTGAACTCCATCCAGAGCAGACTTCTACATTAATACAGAGAATAATGGAGTTCTCCACGGTCTGTTTCTCTCTGCCTATTTTTTTTCAATGTCTCTCCAACTCAATCTGTCTCTCTTAGGTTGACTCTCTTTTGTTGTTGTTGTTCTGTGACTGTGCAAGTGTGTTTTTTTCTCTTTGTTTCTTTCTTTCAAGCACACTGTCTTAGACTGTGTGTCAAAGGATGCAGAGAGTACTTCTAGGAGTCAAGTGTCTGAGAAATTGATCTTCAGTCATCCTCATAGACTTTGACTGATTCCGTTCCTTTGCCATAGTATTCACTATGTCATCTGTTTCTCTTCCCCATAACTCTGTTTGCACACAGTAGGAAAGTTTGTCCCCAAATGGATTTTATACAAGGAATGTGATTTTTGTTATTTCACAACTGCAGCCTTCAGCACCCTTGCATAACTTGTAAGTCAAACCTGGACACAACATGTGTCACTTCAACATCAAGAGCCCTCTATGTCATCCAACTGAGCATTCACAGATGAGAAATCATCAATGTAAACAGACATTATCCTCCTTATTAATAAAAGGTCTTAGCTTCTAAAAGGTCAGCAAAGTCCATCTCTAAAATTAGAAACATCATAGTGCCCTTTAAAGAGCTCCTGTCAACAAATGCTTCACATCTGTTTGCTACCAAGAAGGAATAACTGGCTACAGAAACAGTCATTAAAAAAATATAGGCATTGGCCCTGGATTTTGAAACAGTGTAGTACAGAGAATGATCCTGCATAGAAACAGGAAGAGGAAAAGGTGTGTCTTTTTATGTATAAACTAGCACTTGTTTTTAAGTGATGATAATGACAAAATAATAGTCCTTTTTCAAAAATAAAATTATTGACAATAACAATAGTCCCACAAATGCCATCTGCCTCATCAGGTTTAAGTGAGAAGCAAGCAAGAATGTATGTTATCATGCTATACATTGGATTAACTGTAATACAAAAGGAATTTTTGTAATACAAAAAGGAAGCTTCAGTATACAGAATAAGAGCTATACATGTTTTAGTGACTACCATGTACCAGGCAATGTTTTAGATGCTTTATAATGCATTCTTTCATCCAGTCATCACAGTCATCCAAAAGGATGGCTACATATAATCTATTTTAGAGATGCGGACATCTAGGTTTAGTAAAATAAGCAGTTTTGTCAATATCACATATCTAATAAGTGGCAGAATTGTCTGGCACGTGGATTTGAAAAAGAAAATATTAATATATATGTCCATTACAACCACATAGAAAACAAAATGTGGATGAGGTAGAAAATAATGCTCAAATTTCTTCTTCTTGCATTTATTTGATCAGCCTGTACTTATCTCAAATGCAAAACAATCCACCCAATCCCTGCCTTATCTCAGCACCCACAAACACCTAATCTCATTTTCACATAGTTATTTTAAGATTGTTTAACAAACAGTATCTCTTAGCATCAATTGTATGTCAGTCAACTATGAACCTGGAGAATAAATTGTTTTTAGTAAAATAAGCCTCGCTTTGCAAATAGTTAATCATTTTATTCCAGTCAAAGTTATCCTTGGCTGTAACCTTAACTCCCCTAAGAAAACAGACAAAAAAGGAATAACTAGCTGATCCCCAGTCTAAGATTACTAGCAGTCTATTTTTGTTCATAACCTACAATACAAGCTCTTCCTTCTTTCAGTTCAAGAGTTTATATTCCTCAAAAATACATCAAAATACATTTCTTAAAAGAAGTTTCTCAGACTAACCCATACGCATTCTAACCATTCTTCCACCCCTACTTTCAGGATTCCAAGTACTATGTTAATTTTCACTCATTACATATAGTTTTAAAGTTGGTCTCAAGTTGTTTTATTGAAGACAAAATTGGGATAAAGGCAGCTGAGTGTTTCTTAACTAGATTCTACACTGGCCCCTATGTAAAGTAAGGATCACATATAATGAAAATGGCATTGAACTTGATAACTAGACTAGGATCTGAAAGTTTAATGTGTTGCTAACAAACTATGGGTCATTTTGTCTGTTAGTTTGCCCTTCTGTTCAGTAAAGAATTACAAGATTGACTGTGGGAGCAGGGTGGGAGGCAGGGCAGGGAAGGGCAGGCCCATGGGGGAAAAAGATGGAACAAATGTAACTGAACAACAATAATTTAAAAAAGAATTACATGTTCTCTAAGGTCTTTAAGGATTCCTTCTGTTTAATAATTCTATTACAATATTTTGGATTTTTTAAAGTCCCTGTGGTGTTCACCCCATTAGAGTACCCAAGCTACCATTCCTTTCCTCATACATATCCATTTACACTTTAGATTCCAATAAAATACATAGATACCCATCAATTAACTATGACTGGTAACACTGCTTCAGAAAAAAAAAATCAAGATCTTTAGGGAGTATATAAAGTCCTAAGGTATTTAGAATCTACTTGTTTCCAAGTACTGTAAAATAATTTTGGGAAATATCCAGAGAATAGCTTAAACACTATGCAACCTTTATTCAGTATTTACATGGCCACATTCAGATCAACTATAGCACTGGAAAAATATGGTACCTAATCTCAAAAAAACTTGTATTCTAATGGGGATGTGCAAAGACAGTTATATTCAAATTAATAAAACCATATATTATACCTGATGGTGTTCAGGGGTATATAGAAAAATTTATAGTCAGGAAATAGGAGTTGCTGATTTTGGAAGTGATCAAGCTTTAAACAGAGGTTCTGGAATGACTTCACTGAAAAAAAAATGATATTTCAGCAAAGATCTAAAGAAGGTGAAAAAGAGTGTCATGTCGATATCTTGGGGAAGAGTTTCCAGGCATAGAAGAAAGCAAACACAAAGTCCTTGAGAAGGACTGATGTGTTTGAGAATAGCAAAATGACAGGATAATTGGAATGGAGTGATTAAGAGAGAGACCAAGGAGAGGAGGTCAGAGAGGGGATGGGGCCTTGTAAGACTGTGTAAGTACTTTAAGGTTTGCTCTGTAATGAAGGTAATCGGAGGGTGTTCAACATTGAAAAGTCATAATCAAACTTAGGTTTAAGTAGTCACTTTGGTTACTGTGTTAAGAAAAAACCTGGTGGAAAGTGGGAGCAAGGATGAAAGCAAAGAGCTATTCGAAGACTACAGAAATAATTAAGAAAAGAGACAATAGGGACTGTTTGAAAGAAGGTCAGGGGATTAGAAAAGAACATATATTCATGACCCATGGACATGGACAACGGTGCAAGGATTGACTGTGGGAATGGGGGAGGGAGGCAAAGGGAGAAAATTGGGATAACTGTAATAGCATAAACAAAAAACTTTTAAAATGTAATGTAAAAAATAGTGATTTTTACCAGTTAAGTAGAGGTGGATGTGATGAGAAGTAATCAAATTCTGGATATATCTTGAAGGTACAGCCAATGGAATTTCCTTATGGATTGAGATATTAATTGGAAGTCTCATGCCCATTAACAAATCTGGAAAGCCCAACAGCAAAGTAATATTAGAATTATAGTAATACTAGAATAAGAATTATAGTAGCAAACACATAGCACTTACTGCCTACCAGGAACTATTCTAAGTGCTGTAGGTACATGAAATTGTTTAATTCTCATAGCCATCCTATGAGATAGGTACTGCTTATATCATAATTTTATAGATAAGGGAACTGAAGCACAAATAATCTGCCTGAAGTCACACAGCTAGCATATGGTACAACTACACTTCAAATCCAAGCAGTCTTATTTCACAGTCCATGCTCTTAAAACTCTATTATATATTGCTTATTATTGTTCACAGTGCAGTATAAATTAAGGTACACATAAGAACAGAAATTCCCCCATTGCCTACTCTTTTAGAAAAAGAATTTTAATTAAGAACTCAACTTTTCATTGCCCTTGCCATGGACTTCAGTGGCCTCTTAGTAATGTACTTTTCAATGTGCAGGATCAAGTGGTATCAATACAACCAGCTAGGGCAAGCCTTATGGCATATTGAATAAATAATGTCCATTGGAAACATCTGAAATGTTCTGGTGTGTATTTAGAGAAAGCAATGAAATATAGTTAACCATTTCAGAGGAAACATTATTATTTCAGGTACAGATTTTTCTTCATATCTTGTTGGAGGAAATCTCCAAAGACTTTTCAAATTTACCAACTCTTTGGATTCCTTGCTAGGGTGAATGTAAGCTACTATGCCCATCTTACAACTGGGAAGCTGAGTGCTCTGAAGTTAACTTGCTGGCCCATGCCAAAGAAGTAAATAGATGAGACTTATGACTCTCCAAATTGTAAACGTGTGTCAAAGAAATCACATGCACAAAAACAAGGGAAAAGTAGGGAGAGTATAATTGAGCATCATGCATGATACTCTGCCCGGTAAGCTCAATATGTATCAGCATTGATCAAGTGCTACCAAAAAAGCTATTGCAGTCTAACATGAAGTATTAAACATATGGTATTAAATGAAATAATAGGACTGGCCCATTATACTCTGTTCAGACTACACATGCAATATTTTATTGATTTCTTGCCACTAATACTTCAGAAGGCTATGCATCACTTGGAAATGTGTTCAGGAGAGGTAGATCAAAATAGAAAACTTTGAGATCTATCCAGATAATCATAGTTATAATAGTTGTCCACTTATTAACCACTTGTCATGCACTGTGCTTAGTAATGCATATGTATTATCTCATTTAATCCTCACAACTGTCCATTGAGCAAGGCTACACTTTGAGGCTTAGAGATGTTAAATAACATCTTCAAGTTCAAACAGCTAATAAGTTGCGGTGTCAATATTTAAAATAATATCTGAATGATTCTACTATACCATGTTGGACTTTTACAAGAAAAAAAGAACAACTCTCATGTGACAACCCTTTACATAAATTATCTAATTAAATCCTCACAACACTTATATAAACCATGTATCATTGTTAGTATCTCTATTTCTCAGAAAGGGAAACAGAAGCTCAGAGTGGTCATGAACTTACCCAATGACACACAGCTAACAAATGACATGAGTAAAATATAACATGAAGAATGATTGAAGACGCTAGGTCAAAAAAGGAAATTCTAGAACATAATTTAAAGATGGAAGATGGGAAACAATTTTGAAAACTCCTGGCACCCTTCAAATTTGAAATTCTAATATCAGCCCATTGTCCTCTGTATATGATTTATTTTTCTCACCACATACATATACATATATTTATTTAATAAATTATTTTTTCACCTACTGCATTCCAGGAACTCTACCACGCACTGGGAATGTAAGAATAATCAAGATAGACAAGGTACCTGATCTTGGGGAATTTGTATCATTATTCCACTTTCTCTTACTTTACCCTCTGCTATTCTATATTTTTTATCATCTTCAAAACTCAAATTTCACCTCAAAACTCACTTTCATCTATGCCAAGAATCTTCAGTAATATATCACTGCTCCTCTACACTCCCCTCCCTCCACACACACAAGCTTTATACTGCTCGCATTCCTTTGTTCTTCTCTATTACTTTGCTGCTTTGTTATTGGTAATGATTTATTTTATCTTTCTTTCATTCATTAGTTTATTCACTGGTTATTTATTGAATAACTATTACATATGCCAAATGGTGTCCTGGAGGCTGGGGATGCAATGGTACTCAAGAATGACTCTACAGTATTATTCTGCCTTCTTGGCTTTATTTTGCATTTACTTTTATCTTTTTTATCTTACTTTCCCCACTCCTTATGTAGCTAGCTGCTTCTGATGCATTGATGTGGAACACTTTAGGGCCTCTCAGAGCACAATTTGAAATTTATTGATCTAACTAAAACTCCCATACAGTGCAGGAGACTCATGTACTAAATCCCAGTCCAAGTTTAACTAGACTATCAGTAAAGGTGAATTTACTCCTTCCAACAGCAGTCTGTTCTAATGTCACAAAGTCCTTTTTCCAGATTGAATTTTACTCAGTCTCATTTTGGTTTTCATTTACTGATCCTAGTCTTACCCAATTCAGCTACAAAGAACAAGTTATATTTGAAGACATTTATTGTGTCTCCCTTTTGCCTCATCTTCTTGAAATTAAATATCCATATCATCCCAAATTAAAATGCTTTCTAAACAGCCTTCTTTAGACACTTTCAACTTTGGCAATATCCCTCAACGTGTAATTTATTTTCTTTTATTTATTCATTTAAAGAAAAGAGAGTTTCTACCCAGCTAACTCTATGTTTCAGGACTATGTGACTCACTTCTTTTCTTCCTTCCTTCCTTCCTTCCTTCCTTCCTTCCTTCCTTCCTTCTTTCTTTCTTTCTTTCTTTCTTCTTTTAAATAAATGACACCATAAAATAAACTTTATTTTAAAGTTCATAAAAGGCCTCACAATACTTGTTATGCACATAACCAATAGTTCTTGTTTGACACCATCACGTGACAGTGCAGTGTGTAACAAGAGATACATTTGAAAGATTTGTTCTACATGCTACCAACACATTTCACTAGCATTTGCATTACTTAATACATTTTAATAATATCAAAGCAAAAGATCATTTTCTATTGGACAGAATGACATATTGTTAAGAACACATTTACACTTAAACAATCTAAGCATTTGAACTTTGTGCTAACTAAAAAACTGAATTCTTTACTAACAAGTCTTCTGGGGTTCAAAGGGTGAGACCTAAAGGTGAGAGGAGTGAATGCTTTCCAAGAAATAACCTGAGATGGGATTATGACATATCTTGTCAAGCCTGGGGAAGTGGTGGCCTACTTACTTGAGGGTCTAAGAAACCTTCTAGGGGAGAATTCTAAGTGAAGAAGTAACCAGATGCAACAAGCTTAACAGAGAAGCAAAGAGTGGATAAATTTGAGTACAATAGGTTTGTTTTTTGACCCAGTCCATATTGGATTAAGATTCAAGACTTATGGAGAATAATTAAAAACTAAAATATTTTTCCAAGATCCCAGTAAGATGTGGCATCAGCATCAGTACCTGAGTGTGTCTGCAATATAAAGGAGTAGAAAAGGTAGAGAGCGGATCAGTTCATGTTTGGCAATGAAACACAGTACATTTTGACACATCGAGGGCTCTGGTTTATTAGTTGTGACAGAGGACAGTGGTGTCTGGCAGAAGAGACAGTGCTTTGTGGATACAAGAACACACAATGCATACTTAGTGATAACTTGTGGCAGGTGGTAATTAGCAATGGTAAACTTATTCAAGATTACACCAAAAAATTTCCTGAAAACTTCCAGCAATTTCTTAGGTGTGACTTTAGAGGGGATACACTGATCCTATGTCAAGAATTTGGCAAGAACTAGTGAATTTTATATTGCTATTTTTTTAATTTTTATTATATGTTTTCCATTACTGTTTATCCCCCTTTTTCCCTTTACCACCTATTTGAACACAATTCAAATTGTTAGCCACAGGTTCTCATCCTAAGTTAAAGTGTTCATAGAAAAGAGTGCTTCCTAACCAAGGTACATCAGTATTTTTTGAAACATGAAACCCAAGAACTATCCATGCATATCCTTATTCAATAAGACCAAAGTAGGTTTCTAGCAATCTTCATTCTGAAAAACATCTCCTGTGATTGTGTTGTATATCTCTAATTAAAAACTGGTGATATTGAGCAGGTATTATCAACCTTTTTATGTAATGGTGTAGATATTAACTATTTTTGTCTTTGTGGCCTACAATCTCTGCTGCAACCATTCAACTACACTATTGAGGGAAAGCAGGCAAAGATAATACATAGACAAAAGCATGTCTGTGCTACAATAAAACTTCATTTACAAAAACAGTTGACCTATCCATAGGATATAGTATGCTGAACCCTGATATAAGTGATTAATAATTAAATTAGTGCCAGTTCCTGCATGCCATATTGACAAATGCTGCTTAGATACAATAGAGAATTAGAAGCCACTGTAAGTATTAAACAGAGGAATGCGGCAGAACTAAGATAGGCTGCATGACATTGTTGATATGTTTTTCTTGCTCATTAGTGTGAAAGGAGAGACTCGCATATTCCCAGAAGTCTAAAACTAAGCTTCCTGGCTACACTTCAAATGTGAAAATCTAGGAAAATAGCTTTGGGACCAATAAACGGAAGTTGTAGTGAACGCAGTGTTCCAAGACTAGAGGCAGGCAGGTAATGTAAACTGGTTCAAGAAGAGTTTCAATAATTCAGTGTATTCTATCTTTCAAATGGGTTATAAAGGGAAATGTGGGTTGTTTAGGAGGTTCCTTAGCTTTGAGAATGATGTCAGAAAGGACAAGCAGGTCTACCCCCAAGACATCTTTTGGTTTGGGGTCCCAGTTTTTGAAATTCTACACTGGGTGAAACCCAAGTGGGTCTTATCAGGTTGTTATACAAGAATGCGGCTTAGATTGAAAAGCTTCACTACTGACAGGGTCTGGCTCAATTTTCAGTTCTTGAACAATGGGAAAATACTCTAAAGCCCATTCCAACTCTAAAATTTTATGATTCCATTATTCATTGTCCCTTCACATTCATCTTAAGGGAGCTCTTTATATATCAACAGCAAGCCATCGAGCTGCAACACAACTGGTAAGCACAAATGAGAAAATGGCTCTCTGCAAACCCCTCCTCTCCTTTGGAAGAAAGTGCCAGGCACATGGCTGGGGCTTCACTTGGCTGCTTTGTTGCTTTTTCCCCTTTCCATACAAAACACTTAAAGAATGGAAGGGATCATTTAAAGTTAAGATCCAAATTCATTACTGAGTCAAAGACTAGGGCCCATATCAAAGGCAAATTAGTTGTGACCTACTCACCTCTGGGGAAAACACACTCCTTTGCACATTAAATCAACTGTCTCCCAATACTATTTCTTAATTTGTCCCCTTTCTAATTGAATTAATCACAAATGCATCATTTTTAACTATGGCTTACCCATTTACTCTGTGTGAATAATTGTAATTGGTTCCAGGAGGGGGACAACATGAACTTTAATGAGTTTCTTAAAAGGAAATTCCCTTTGAGGAGTATTGTGTTTTTTCCCATCCTCACTATTACTTTCTGTTTTTACATCTTAACGTCTCATCTGGATGAGCACCTTATCACTACCCAACAGGGGAAGGTGCTGTTTATATTTGTATTTGCATTTATATGGCATTTTCACACAGTGTATCTCACACTGCTGACAGAGCAATGAATCACAGGCCTGTAGCACCCTTTCTACATGCATCGTGGGATCAGCCATCTTCCACATGCTCTACAGCAGCAACATAATTAATCTTCCTTAATTTTAATTCATAAGGAAGATGCTTCCTTATGAATTAAATGGCCAGGGAGGCATGGGAGAGTGTGTATGTCTGGCTATCTATTTCTGCCAAATTTCAGAAAGTTAGAAATACTAGGAGACAATCACCCAGGCAAACATGGTTCCTCACAATTTGTCCTTTGCTGACATGGTTACTGACAGAATGCTGGATGGGTCATTACAGCTTCTGTGTTACTTTAGATATTTGCCTTTCATAAGTTGATAGCAGAGAAGAGGGAAAACATATGGATCTGGCACACAATTAGTATAAAATCACCCAATAAATTGAGTTTGGGCATCACATCTACTCCTCTCCAGAAACAGTTTTCGTTCAACAGATATTCATGCTCTTTAAAAAAGATCAGGTTTAAGGCCCTGTGTCACTAGCAAGGTGCTGCTGGTGGTGGAAGGCCATTGTGGAATTAGTTCTATGGAAAGTTGGGTCCACTTAAGAGGTTTGAAGTGGCATTAATAATTTTTTGCTCAAAATTTTTGTACAACAGGAGATCAACTTTCCTTATCTCACAGAGCCTCATTCTTCCCCCAAAGTATCCCAAGTGTTGTGTCAGAGGTTAAACACTGACCTCGATTTCCCAGACAACTGTGATGCAGCATTTAGTATGTTCCTTTTTATTTTATTTTGTCTACTGCCATTTAGTCCCCTTATAAACCCTTCCACCCCCAATCACCAAGTATGTTCTTATACATAAAGCGAAGGGGTCAGCAATCCCCAAACACAAGAAATATGTACATAGAGATGCTCCAGCACCCATGATGTTAAGACTCTCTGACTTTCATAGGGAAGGGAGCCTGGGAATTATTTTGAATTGCCAACAAGATACAGCCTTGCAATAATTAAGGAATTACTGAACTTGAGCTTTATGGCAAGTCCCACAGGTTTTCACCACACAGAAATGACATAATGTTACAGCAGTTAGTGAAATGAATAATTAGTTGCACATGGTATAAACATCGAGCCCACTCTTGGACTCCCTTACTCTCTTCATTACTTTGCTGCAGATGTCCTGCCTAGAGGCTCTATTAAAGATGCTTGAGTAAAACATGACCCAGGTATAAATCCTGTTCGGTGAGTCCAAGACACTCCTCTGGCTGGGAATGTTTGAAACTCTCAAGTCCATTGCAAATATTAGAATGATCTACAGACCCTTCAGAAGTCGTTTAAACTAGGGTTCATGGTAGGAAAACAAATGGTTGGGTGAGATAATCAGAGCTTGCATGCTATTCTGAATTCCTCTGTCTTTACTTTTAGCCAATTAAAATTAATTTCTGCAGCCTCACAGCCCAGAAATCCCAAGTTCCCAGACATGTCAAGTTGTGGTTCAATTTTGAGACAAAGGCAATTCCTCAAGAAACCCCAGCCTCACACAATCAAATAAGCCTTGTCAAAGTCCACCTAATCAAAAACCCCACACTTAATCACATCAGCTTCTTTACCTCAAACTAGACAGACTCCCATCAGGGATGGGAGATCTCAGTCAATGCAGCCTATTATTCAAATGATCTGAACTGCAGCACTCCAGAACTACATCCAGGTTATGGGAAATTAGCTGCAGCTAATTAAAAGTGGTGTGCTGTCTCCCACGCTTGAGTCCCAGCCCCTCCTTGTGGCCAGGGACATATTGTAATGCTTTTTCAATGACAGCACTGCATCACGTACCTGGACCAGGCAGTTAATGAGGTCATGAAATACAGAAAGTCAGCAAGTAAAAGCAAAGGTGAAGTCTCTGACAAGGGAAGGGGAGGACAGTAAAAGGTATGGCCCAGTGAGACACCTTCTGGAAACATCCTCTGGATTAACACACTCAGCCCATTGGCACACTTGGCCTCAACAGCACTGGTGTCCCTTCACACCTTCAACACCTGCCATACCCTCAAAACATTTGGTTTAGTGAATGTTTGGTTAATTTGGTTTAGTATGCCTTCCTCTGCACATTATTGTATGAAACAATGGCTTATTATAACTCTAATTCAAATTGACAACTTGAGTGTTTTACTGTAGCTTCCTAAAATATACAGGTGAGGTTTGGGTCATGTTTTCAAATGTCAATTGAGATAAACACATAGGTGTGCTAGTTTGTGCAAGATGGGTTATGGTGGTAAGCAAACATTCAAATCCAGTCTCCACCAATTACTAGTTATGTGTTCTGGAACAATTCTACTACATCTCTGAACCTGTTTCTTCATATGTAAAATGGGAATAACAAAGGAAATAATTTATGTAAAGTTCATTTCAATTTATCTTGACATAGTAAATGGTAAATACACTTTAGGTGAGTATATGAGATAGAGACAAAGATGAGGTAGAGATAGAGAGAGAGAGCGATGAAGAGAGAAAGAGAAAGAGGACACATAGCACAGTGACATAAAAATGCTGGTTTTCCTCCTTTGATCTATGAAAGAACCAACTCTAGACAGAGCCTAATAAAAAGAGGGACTGTTTAAGAATTTTGATGGTTACAAACTCCCTTTTTTTAAGAAAATAAGTCAAAACTTACATCTTATTAATATTGGATCAACAATGCCATTTCCTTTTAGGTGATTTAAGGACTTTTGAACCCATAGTGTACTACAACCAAACACAGGTCCGGTTGCCTGCCACTACAAAAGCCAATACTCAAGAGGCAGGTGCTGATGTAAAGGAAAGTGGTTTATTTGCAGATGCTGGCCATCTGGAAGATGGGAGACTCGTGTCTCAAAGCCCATCTCCACCTCTCATTGGAGGCAGAGGTTTTTCGTAAGGAGGGATGGGGAACAGAACAAAGATATCAACGGAGGGGTTTGCAAAGTTCTCTACATGCAGATAAAAACAGTCCGTTCCAATAACTACAGTGGTGGTGCAGTGTGAATCATTCTGGTTTAATCATCCTGGCTTCACATCATCTGGGCTTCAGGTCATCCCAGCCCCAATGGTAGAAGGTCAGAAAATCTGCCATAGCTGGGGTGCTTGAAGATTTAAGTCTGTATCTTTTGAAATTAATTCCTAGAATTCTTATATGAAGGTGTTGTTCATATATAAGCCACATATTAGTCAGTCAGCACTTACAAAAACAATGTCAAAAGAATAGTGGGGTGGGTTACAATTCCCCATTCTTATAATTTTCCACTGTTACAGTATCTGTTAATAGTCAGTATCTCTTAAAAATACTATACATTGCATGAGAGTAGGTGCTTGGTTTTGCTTACTGCTATATCACCTATTCCTAGAGCAGAGTCAAAGACCAAAATGCTGAATATGTCAAGTAAATTATAAATTCAATTGCTGCATCCTCCTTTTTATACAAAATCTATTTTCATGAAAACCTGTGTGTAAATAAAAATATGTATTAAATGTTTCTCAGTATGTTGGAGACTCTGATAAAGCCTTTTAGTTTAGTCATTCATTTAGCAAATATTTATTGGTCACCTGTGACATGCCAGACATTGTACTAAGCCTGGGAAGTAATACTGAAAAAGTCATGTGTATTCCTTCCCCTCATGGAATTTAAAGTGCAGTTTAAATAGTTTTTCTGAGCAATTTAAGTATTTGCAATATTTTGATCATTGTATACTATGTTTACTTAAAATAGAGCCGATCCATAATAAAATGATCACAACCAATAATGCATAACATGTGTCTTTGACATTTGGGTCTAAGTTATAGCTAGTCCTGATTCATTTAGTTGAAATTCCAGTATTTTTAAAAGAGTCTGTTTGTTCATATATAAACTCGCATTGCCCCTTTACTCTTTACACCTGAAAATCTCCCTGTTGCCTTATTTACTCTGTGTTTTCTTCAGTTACACTAGAAAATGTAGTCCTCTTTTCAAGGCACAGAACTGCGTTGATGCTTGTATTAGTTGCCTATAGCTGCTACAGCAAGTTACTAGAAACAATGGCTTAAACAACACAAAATGATTATCTGATTGTTCTAGAGATCAAAAGTCCACCATAGATCTCACCAGGTGAAATTATGCTTTATGGACAGGGAGAGGAGAGCAATGAGGGGGGAAATTGGAACAACTCTAATTGAACAACAATAAAAATAAATAAAAAATAAAAAATAAAAATAACCTTTCCATGGTTCATTCTATCCCTTGAGCCCTGTTTCTCACATACTTCAAACTACTAAACATCTTTAAGGAAAAACTTATACTTTGTTTCTACTTCTTCGACCTCAGTTTCCTTTCTTTCTTTTCCACAGTTCTCCTCCTACTTCTTTAACATTTCCTCTTTAACTTTTTTATTGGCCTTTTCCCTTTATCATCATGACTGGAGCCCCAGGCCAATTCTACGTCCTTTTCTCCCTGATCTCTTTATTTATCCCCACACCCTCTGTAGTACATAAGAAGGATTCACCCAGCCACCTTGATTGTAACACTCAGCAAGTAGTAATTGAATGACTACTCTGTGCTACTTATTTTCATAGGCATTGAATAAGGATGGTCTCAAAATCTACCCTTCAGGTCTAACATATTATTAATCAATTCAATTCTTTTCCTCTCCACTGTTACTGATACTGCTCCTGCTACTCCACTTGGTCAACAAAAATAGATTTCTATCTAGTTTCCCAGCATTTTCCTTTGCCCCATGAAATCCATTCCACATTCAGTGATGTTTGAAAACTAAAATAATGATGTAACTTTCCTGCTTTAAAACTTTTCAAACATCTCCCATTGTCCTCAGGATAATGTTTAGACCCCTTAGTATGGCATAAAATCCTTTCCACATTCTGAGCCCTGGTTTCATGTTCACTTTTTTTTTATTGCCCATCTCTACATTTGTAGTCTATGCTCTAAACTTACCAAATTAATTTCTATACCCTAAAACAATTAAAAGTCTTACAGCATTCTCTTTCCTTTCCTTCTACATACAACATAACTTTCTCTTCTCTACTCCACCCCACCTCTCTCTCAAACAGACACTTCAACTCCGTTAAGTTCTCATTTTTTAGAACTTCTTTTAGCAGTCACTTTGTTTAGAAGTCTTTCCTGAATACCCAAGCATAGATTAGGTGTCCTTCTTCTATGTTTTTACTATTAGCAGCAATAAAACTGTAACATTATAACATGAAAATCTATGTATATTTTCTCTCACCCTCCATAAGTGAATACTCCTCGAGGGTAGAGTATGCGTTTTACCAACATTATATGCCCAGCAGGTAACACTATGCATAGAAAAATAAGGTAGATATTCAGTAAAGATCTGCTAAATTAACAAATGAATAAAATTACAATGCAGAATAAAGATTTTACTAAAGTTTCAGAATAGAACAACAGAGCACTTCCATCTGCCCCCATTTTCAGTCTTGTTCATGTACCATGTACCATGTACCATTATGAGATCACTTCTATTATTGTTTCCCAGAGTCCATACTAGGATTAAAAATAGGAGAGAGCATTCTAACATGTGACATGGGAAATCCTATAGGAACCCACCTTGGCCTACCTCATACCTCCACCCCCCAATTATCATTACCATATATTTCTATAGGTTAAGTCATTACATGTCAATGAGACAGGAATTCCAGTTCCAATTTCAATTTTAGTTGCACCAAGATAGAAAATTTGTCAAATCATTTGTAGTTGTAGACATCATTAAGAGAAATGATTTACCACAGGATCACAGCACATAAAACAGAGCTTCTATTTAAGACTTAAGGCACTACAATTTTGAATGAAGACACAGGGTAGTAAATAGAAAATACAGAGAAATGGGAGGAGGGCAGGACTTAGAAAAAAACAGTACCTCCAATAGCCAAGAAGAGTCTGAAGGTATTGAGGTTCTTGGGATGCACCTGGGAAGTGAAATACTGCTTTAACAAAATGGGTTGAACACTAATGTCAAATATGGCTTCAGCCTTGGTTCTAAGAACCAAAAACATCAACATCATGTAGATTTCAAAAGGCCAAAGGGGAGAGAGAAAAGATGCTGATTGAAATATTCCTTGGAGATTTCTAACAATGCTGTTTAATATAGGGTATACATTAATGGAATGGAATATTTTAAATTCAACTTAGTCTTCAGAATTAATGAATCTTTCCAAAGCTCTAGAGATTGAATAATTATTTGAATCCAGTTTTACTAAATAATGCAAATTCAGTTCATTGGTAATGAAAATAATCATAAGTCACCAGAAGAAGATGAGAGATTCTGACCTTTTAATTAAAGATCAGCAGTCTCTAACAACAATGTGCTAAAATCATAAAGGCAATATGATCTTTAAATATTTTCACTAAAGATGAAAATGGGGCCCTGGCTTGTGTGGCTCAGTTGACTGAGTGACAGCCTGTGAATCAAAGGGTCACTGGTTCAATTTCCAGTCAGGGCACATGCCTGGGTTGCAGGCCAAGTCCTTAGTTGGGGGGGTGTGACAGGCAAACACACACTGATGGGGGTTTTTTATTGTTGTTCTAGTACAGTTGTATCCATTTTCCTACCACTACTCACCCCACTCCAGCCATCCCCACTTCCTACCCTTGATCCTACCCACCATTGGTTTTCTCCCTGTGTCCTTTATGCATGTTTTTGAAAAGACTTCCCCTTTTTCCTCCCATTATTGCCTCCTACCTTTCTTCTGGTTACTGTTAATTTGTTCTCAGTTTCAAGTTTCTGATTATATTTTGCTTGCTTGTTTGTTTTGTTGATAAGTTTCCACATATATGTGAGATCATATGGTATTTGTCTTTCACCGCCTGGATTATTTCACTTAGCTTAATGTTCTTCAGATCCATCCATGCTGTTGCAAAGGGTAGGGACTCATTCTTTATTTCTGCTGTGTAGTATTCCATTGTGTAAATGTATCATAGTTTTGATCCACTCATTTACTGATGGGCACTTAGGTTGCTTCCAGCACCTGGCTAATGTAAATTGTGCTGCTATGAACATTGGGGTGCATAGGTTCTTTTGAATTGGAGTCTCAGGTTTTTAGGGTATAATCCTAGCAGTGCTATTGCTGGGTCATAAGGCAGTTCCATTTTTAGTTTTCTGAGAAACTTCCATACTGTTTTCTACAGTGGCTGCACCCATCTGCCTTCCCACCAACAGTGCACTAGGATTCCCTATTCTCCAACACTTGTTTGTTGATTTGCTTGTGATGGGCATTCTCACCAGTGTGAAGTGGTATCTCATTGTGGTTTTAATTTGCATCTCTCTGATCGCTAGTGATGCTGAGCATCTTTTCATATGTCCCTGGGCCCTTTGTATGTCCTCCTTGGAGAAGTGTCTGTTAAAGTCCTTTGCCTACTGTATAATTGGGTTGTTTGTCTTCCTAGAGTGGAGTCATGTGAGTTCTTTATATATTTTGGAGATCAAACAGTTGTCTGAAGTATCATTGGTAAATAAATTTTCCCATATGGTTGGTTCTCTTTTAATTTTAATGCTATTTTCTTTAGCCATGCAGAAGTTGTTTTTTTTTTTTTTTATTTTGATGAGATTCCATTTGTTTATTGTTTCTTTCATGTCCCTTGCTCTAGAGGACATATCTGTGAAAATATTGCTGCATGGAATACCTAAGATTTTCCTGCCTATGTTCTCCTCTAGGACTTTTATGATGTCGCAACTTATATTTAAGTCTTTTATCTATCTTGAATTTCTTTTTGTATATGGTTTAAGTTGGTGATCCAGTTTCATTTTTTTTTTGCATGTAGCTGTCCAGATCTCCCAACACCATTTGTTGAAGAAGCTATTTTTAGTCTACTTTATGCTTCTACCCCCTTTGTCAAATATTAATTGACTATCTCAATCTTTATTTCCCTCTCTTTCTCCCTCCCTTCCCCTCTCTCTAAAAAATAAAATAAGTAAAATATTTCTAAAAATGATGAAAATGGGGTAACATGAGTGTGTATTTATGTAAAATACTGTCCCACTGCATTTAGATTGAAGGTGCACTAATCCTTAAAATGTGGAAAAATCAGTATAATCTAAATAATGTTAAGGTAAAAAAGATAATTGAACATTTATTTTAATATAATGGCCCATGCATGAATGCCACTATTTATATCATCTTTGTAAACATTATGCAAATTTCCAATATAAAATATCTGTCCAGTGTTAAATATATATATACTTAAATTATTGCTTTGGTTTTTTATCTATGTAAATCAAGATCAAAATCAAGTGATTATCTTCATAATGAAGCAAGGAACAAAAAATCAATAAAACTTGCCAAAAAAAAGACAGAATTTTTAGAAGAATATAAGAGTATGTCAGAGACCCTAGGTTAGGGAGCATAGGTAAAAACCAGGAACCACAAAACTGATCAGAACAAATATCCCTTCTTTTCAGAGAGCCAAATGGTCTCTCTCTCTCTCTCTCTCTCTCCCCTCTCTCTCCCCCCACCCTTTTGTTCCTTTAACAAAATATCATAGACTGGGTGGTTTAAGCATCATTTATTTCTCAAAGTTCTGCAGGCTGGGGAGTCCAAGATCAAGGTACTGGCAAATGTGTTTCCTGGTGGGAGTCCTCTCTCATTTACAGGTGTCTGTCTTCTCACTGTCCTCATATGGTGGAAAACTCTGGCCCCTCTCTCTTCTTATTAGGATACTAATATCACCATGGAATGCCCGCCTTTATGACTTCACCTAAATCTGATTATTTCCAAAAGGCTCCACTTCCACATTTCATCACACTGGGTCTAGGGCTTTAACATATGATTTTTGTAGAAACAAAAACATTTAGAATCAGTCCACAACACAATCTCTCTCTCTCTCTCTCTCCTCTCTCCTTCTGGCTTTTTCTATCCCATGTGTACATAGCCTAAACAAGTCCACTCCAGCCTAAGTCTCACATTGTCATCCCAGTTTGAGTGTCCCCAAAAGAGTAGTTAGAATCTCTGTTCCTGATTCCAGTTTCTGAGGGAAAAATCTGTTTAATGTAAACTGCCTGTACTATGGACACTCAAGTAGATATAAACTGGTTTGTTGGCCAGGCCATATACAATTCTTGAAAAATGGAGGGAGTCACCAGCAGCTTAGTTTATATTACCCTATGGTTTCAGATGGCTGCTAAAAATGACATTAACCTGTTATATGGAGTCATGCACATTTAATTAGGAAGTGTTCATTTCTCTCCAATATACAACATAATAAAAAGCCATTCACAGAGCTGAGGAAAAGCAATTACAAGACACTAATTGAAGCCTCTGTATCCAACTGAAACAAGAGATGGTCAACCTTAACTATAAGAGGGAAAATACAATCATTACTTTGATGAAAACTGTAAGATTTTTCAATGTTGACTAGAGGAAGTGATGCCTACTTAACTTGGTGGTATTACACTTACCCTTCTCAGGAATGATTTAGATATCATTTAATTAATCCTGAAAATAACTGTCCCTGAAATAAAAGAAACAGTATCTGGATTCCTGAATTTAAATACAGAAGTCATAATTGGCATGTTATTTAAATTCTACACAATAATCCAATTACTGTCATCAGACTTGTTTAAAGAAATATGTTTTCTGGCATGGTCAGGGGATATGGTTAATCTAAGCTTCTACTTGATAATTAATTACTATTCTGCATGAGGCAACTTTCAAAGAATAAATAGACCTTGAACTTTCTTTTGATGATTCAGAAGGCACTTTGTGAAGCCACAGGGTCTCAGGGCTCATGTTATGAACATCAGTTCTCTTTAAATAGCAACTGCAGGAAGGGACCACTTAATGGAGAGTTATTGGGGAAAGACACCAGGTAAATTGCCTTTTACTTATATAATGAAATATGTCTGTTGAAATATTATATATGTATAGCTTCTTTTTCAGAAGGCTGAATTTGTTGAGATTTTATTCCAAACTAGATTGTATACAGCAATTCTGAAATCCCCAGAGGTTAAAGAACAAAGGACTACAAAGAAAAATGTGTGCCTTGTAAGCAGTGTTCCCAGTAATTTGTTTAAGTTGTGAGCAGACAGTCGTGCTATATCAGCAACAAACTATGAAGACTGAGCAAACATATGGAGAGATCACTGCTGTAATCCAATAAAATTTTCAACAAAGTTGTTATTTATTGCACATTAAATGACCTACATAATCACTACTATGCCATGCACAACCTCATATGTTTTTAAACATATATTTACTAAACATTCATTTTGTGCTAAATGCCATGTTAAATGTTATGAGCACAAAGATAAATAAGACACCAGGACCTCAAAGTTTAAAGGGAGAAGACAAACTGATAAAATGATTTAGAAGTGCCATGGTATAAATATGAACAATGTATTGGACAGCCCACTGTGCTCTGGAAAGTGGGGACTAGAAGTCAGCTACATATTTCTGGAGGAGGGGATATATAACTTGATTCTTAATGGAGAAGTAGAAGTGCAGTAGGAAAAGGACAAGAGTGCAGCAGGTACAGATTATAAGGGCAAAGGCATAATGGCAGCACCAACACTATGGAATGCGTATGAGGAAGAGACAAGCAGCTCATCACTGATGGATTGTAAAGTGTGAAATAAGAACAATTTTGGGAAATTAGGAAAGGACTGGATCAAGAAAGGACTAAAGAGTGATGACATTGCCTTCATTAATTTCTCTTTGTAATTTTAGGCATTTAACCTCATTGTGGACACATATTGGCCTCATTTAATCATCATCCTCACTACGTAAACTAAAGGTAACACAAGTCTCAAATTTTAGCCCCTAAATCTGAACTTACCCTGCAAACACTTGCTCCTTTTTGTCTCATTCCAGAACTAAGTTTCCCTGTGCTTTCCCCACTAACAGCCATTGCCAGGCCTTTCTCCTGTCCCAGCCTCAAACCTCAAGGACCCCAGTCAAAAATAGCCTTGATGCAGGATATTGTGAGGAACCTGATACTCTGGACCATAAGATTTTGAATTGTGTTTTAAACTTCAGTGTTTGGAAATGAATATGATCACAGTTCTGCTAGCAATACTCCCCAACATCAAAGAAGTCTGAGGCAGAGCAGTGAGAGAGAATAAGGCCAGTGTTAATAAAGTTAGAAAAAGTAATAGTAGTGATGACAGACAGTTTTTTTATGACAATGGCATTTACCAAGCTCATATAGCACTCTACTAGGGGGTTGATAGACATCATCTTGCTTAACCCTATGAGGCAGTTGTTGTCTCCATTACACAAAAGAGAAAACTAAAGCTCTGAGAGCTTACAAAAGTTACTCAAGATTTCATAATTAGCATGTAGCAAGATTCTAACCCACATCATTTCAACTTCAAAATTGAAGCATTCTAAAACATAACACTCTTAGCAAGTGGAAGGAGAAGGGCGACCATAAGAACAAACTTATTATTTCACTCAAGTCCCTAAGCATAAAAGAGCTACCTTCAGGAATGACAAGGGAAGGGAGTGTTTAACTCTTTCAGAGATAAAGGAAAAGCCTCTTTAGGGCTAAATACGCTTAATTCCTTACACCACTCCCATCTAATATCCTTTCAACAGTAAGAAAGGAAACAAATTTACTGGACTTCTAAAGACTTAAAATTTATGGTATTTGGAGACAGACAGAGATTTGAATCCCAGCTCCCCTTCAATTTATCTGAGAAACTTTAGGCAACCTTTCTGAGCCAAACTCCCATTATCTATAAATTGAATACTATAATTAGAACATTCAGGAAAAGCATCTATCACAATGAGTTTTGCTTAGAAGGTGATCAACAAATTGACAAAATATTCAATCATGCTCTCTTACCACTACCCTCAAAACACTCGATCCTTTAACTTTCATATATCTGTTTCCAACAAACTCCTAATTAATTTGTGTATTAATTGTATTAAAGTGTTAATTTACTTTTTTCTTACTCTTGGAGGGCTAAGCGTGTCAGGGGAATGTTATGTGAATATCATGATGTGCTCTTTTACATGAATTATTGTTGTCGAACCATGGGTTGAACTTTCAAAACTAATTGACAGTGCTTTTATTTTTTCACCAGTCTAGCTTACTTGAGGAATCTTTCAAGGTACCTCTACCAAAGGCATTCCACTTTTCTTAAGGTCCCCAAGCCTTCTATTTCAAAAAAAAAAAAAATGAACTCTTCTATCTGCTTTTTTGAAGGTAAAAGAACATTTCATATAAATCCTTTCAGCTTTCAGTGATCTAACTTCAAAAGTTGCCTATGTTTTTACTTTTCTTTCCTTTAATATTTACTTCTGTTTTGAAGGAAGAAGTATTCACCTCATTGAAGACTAATCTGTGAATCTCTGCTTTTAGCTCTTCTGGCATCCTCTAATACCTTACTCTGTGAGTTTAGCCCTTCTGCCTCTTACATTTTCAGACTTTTTTCTTTGTAATTGATTCCTTCTCTTTGACCTGCAAATCGTTCAAATCTAACTCTACTTAAAACATAGCATCCAGCAAAGTACCTAGGAATGCTACACAATCAATGGATATTTATTACATGCATGAAATTGTGAAAAATCCTCTCTATGAAAAAAAAATCCCATAATTCTCATTCTCCTTACTCCAAATATTTATCAAGAGTAGTTTATAGTCAGTTCTGCTTCTTCATGTTCAATTGCAATTCACCACTCAAATTACTCTAATCTGATTTGTGCCCTCACCTCTCCACAGTTACTGCTCTGACTAAATTAGCAATAATTGACCTCTTTAACAAGTGTCATCAAGTGTCATTCCCAGGTGCAATTCTATTCAACTTCAGACCACATTTGACAACATTTATCCCCTGTGATTAGTTGTCTTTACCACTGCCTTCTGTGATATTCATTCATTCATTTGGCAAATATTCCTTGAGGTATTACTGTGCTGAGACAGAATAATGAATACAACAAAGCTCCTGAACTTGAGGAACAGATAAAATAGTGAGTATGCACTTATCTCGCTGTCACATTTCTTTGATTACTCTTGCTGCTTTGAATATTCTCTCCTTATATTTAATCTTGGGTAACTTAATAATGATGTGCCTTGGTGTGTTTCTTCTTGGATTCAATTTTTGGGATTCTCTGAGCTTCTTGGACTTCTTGGAGGTGTATTTCTTTTGCCAGATTGGGGAAGCTTTCCTTCATTATTTGTTCAAATAAGTTTTCAATTTCCTGTTCTTCCTCTTCTCCTTCTGATACCCTATGGTTTGGATGTTGGAGTGCTTAAAATTGTACCAGAGGTTCCTCAGCCTCTCCTCATTTTTTTGAATTCTTGTTCCTTCATTCTGTTCCAATTGAATGTTTATTTCTTCCTTGTGTTCCAAATTGTTGGATCCCAGTGTTATTCCCTTCACCTTTTCCTTTACTTCACTTTGTATAGCCTTAATTTCTTCCTTCATTTTGTGACCAAACTTAATCATTTCTGTGAGCATCCTGATTACCAGTGTTTTGAACTCTGCATCTGATAGGTTGTTTATCTCCTCATCACTAGTTCTTTTTCTGGAGATTTTTTAGAGGTTTTATCTATTTTTAGAGAGAGGGGAAGGGAAGGAGAAAGAGAGGGAGAGAAACATCAGTGTGTGGTTGCCTCTCACACATCCCCTACTGGAGACCTGGTGAGCAATCCAGGCATGTGCCCTGACTAGGAATCAAACCAGCGACCCTTTGGTTCACAGGCCCATGCTCAATCCACTGAGCTACACCAGCCAGGGCTTTTTCTGGAGTTTTGTTATGTTCTTTTATTTGGGCTATATTTCTTTGTCTCAATGCACCTGTTACATTGTAAGAGGCGGAGCCTTATGTATTCACCAGTGTGGGGCAACCCTCTTTGCTACATTGTTGTACTTTCTGTGGGGGAGGGGTCATAGAGGGAACACTGCCACTTGCTCACCTCTCATCACACTTTCTGTCACTTCCCTCGCTTCCTGCATGAGATTGTGCCCTTTCAGGTGCTGATTCCCAAGTGGGTGGGTTTGTGTATGTTCTAGGACCTCATGGGCCTCTCCAACAGACTTTCCTATGAGACTGAGACTTTTTCCTGTCTTCACAACCCCCACAGAATTTTACACCCAGAGGTTTTGGGTGTTTAATTTCCTGTGCTGAAACCCTGGGTTTTGCAGTCCATCTCACTCTCCAATTGTTCCTCCCAGCTTGTCTGTGTGTGAATGTGGGACTGCCCAGTATATTAGCCCCTGCCTCACCTGCTCAGCCCTCATCATCTTGCTGCTCGTCCTCTCCACACAGTTGTCTGTCTCTGCCCTTCCCACCAGTCTGGATGAATGTTTCTTTAACTCCTTGGTGTATTTTCCTTTTTGGAAGGGAGAGAAAATGGGTTGTCAGTGTTCCACGCAGTTTGATTTTCTGGCAGTTCTGGTTATTTCTTGTATTTAAATTGGTTGTTATCCTTCTTTTGGTTGTGCAAAAAAGCAAATCATTTCTACCTACACCTCTATCTTGGCCAAAACTCCTCAATAGCCATTGATTTGAATAGAAGTACAAACAACACCTGGCAGAAAAAAATTATCATCAAAGGAATGTAGCGAAAGTAAAGTGATTAAATTATTTCCTGGTTAATCAAGGGATGAAGGTAGAAATCGGCAAGGTACAGAGAACTTGAAGAGTACTTCAAGGGGCAAAGGGAACAAAATAGGAAGGCTGAAGCTTCTAAAAAACAGTTGGCTCAATATACAGTTTTGCCCCATGTAACAGCTCTCCTTATCTTCACTTCAATAGAGAAAAAAATCAATGCATAAAGTTTGCCTGCCATGCTGAATGGGAAAGAACAGGCATATCTTAGACTGATAATTTAGGCTCAATTTGAATCCATGTCACTTGTTTCTTCCAAATGGTAATTTATGCTGCTTACCACCAAGGTGAAGTGTGAAGATACACTCATCATTATAAAATGTCTTCAATTCCTTTGAAGTATGATCCATAATGCTGTGTCCACATGTATATATGTTTTACAGTATTTCTATATTCCTGAAGTGCCCTGTACAAATCAAACTTAAATAAATTGAATCATATTTTAACACTATTTGCCACTATCACAGCATCCACTCTTCTATCCTCAAAAGTTACTGAATGCTATAGTATTTAGAGACAGTATAACTGTAATTGTGCACTGTGCCCAAGAGAGAAGACTCTTTTTTCTGCCCAGATAAAATGTATACCATTCCCATCTTCTAACTTACAAGTTAGAGAACCCTGTGTGATCCCTATCCTCTATCACATTTTCATAATACCAGAAGAGAAAATACCAAGAATATGGTCTAATACTCTTAAATAACAGCCAAGATAGGCCTCAGCCCATATGATCCAACTGGGACCCTTATACATCTTTACCTTCACCTATTGAACAGATACTCATCTAGTACCCAATATGAGCCTGGAACTGTTATGGGCAGTGGGGGTACTAGCTGGACATGATCCTTGCCCTCATGCATTTAGTTTTTTTTTTAATTAACTCCTATGATTAAAGCTGATAAATTTATTCTTAACATCTTTATAATATTCACAAAATAATGATTTATTTATTCAACCTTCACCAAATACACACTATGTAGCAAGCACTGGACAAAGGTATAGTTTCCTTTTTGGAAGGGAGAGAAAATGGGTAGTTCAAGCTCTATCATGAACTGCCTGTCACTTCAGTTTTTCACTCCCCACTCCAGTTAGCAGCCTTCGATTATTTCTACCTTAAGACCTAGACTCAGAAAATGGGATGTCCCTTCATAGAAAATATATCAAACCTCATAAGCTGACTCAGTGCTCTTACTAATGACACTGGTGCCTTAAATTGTGTCTTCTTCTATCTGACTCACTTGTTTGGATGTCTCTGATTCCTGGCTCCAATCTAGTTGCCTAACATTTTCCATCCACTTTCCTCTGTTTTTTGACTCCAAAAGATCACTTAATAGCCAAATATTTTCCAAGGATATGACCCTGCCATAGATTTAGCTCTTTGATGATTCTAGTACCTGGTTCTTGCGTAACTGGCTCCCTACTCAGAACATGCCCAACTCCTCTTCTTATGACTCTTCCCGTGCTGGCTTTTTCACCTAATGTTTACCTATAGTCTGCCTGGAACTCTGACACATGTCTGACCCTGAGCTCCTCAAGAAATGACCTCAGCTCCTTTCTTGGTGCACTCAATCTGCTACTACCACTCCTCTCACTTATTTCATCCTTATGGCTTTTTTCCATCTAGATCCAAGGCAGTCCTATGTATAAGAAATACAGATGGCTGACTACTTAAAGTGGTTCACTAACGAAGCCTTCTAAGATCTCTCAGTGTTATTCTCTTCTGTATAAAACTCTCTACCTTAGACATTTTAAAGCTATGACTCAAAGCCAAGGTCATTATCTCTGAAAGTTTACTTATAAAATACTGCAGTAGCAAGGCCCTCTTCCATTAATATGCTTATCATCTTAAGCCTAAGACCTTATGATGGTTAAATTTGTGTATTTTTCTAGAACTATAGGGCACTATGTCAATTTGCATAGGGATCCTAGGGTTTATTCAAGATTTGAGGATGGTAATCTTATCATATCCTCTATATAAAAGTTAAGATAATCTTCTAGAAGGATATAACAAAAGGAATGCTGCAGTTCTGAAGGTCATATAAGAACTCATCCAAAACAAAGGGAGATCTACTCCTTACGAGTCCTGTCTTAAGACACTGCCAAGCTCTCTTGTGTATCAAGTAGAGCCCTGAATGTAGTGTCCCTCACAAGAATTCTCAGGAAACTTTAAGGTTTGGGAGTCAAGAAGCATTAGATGTTCCAGCACTTAAAGGACTATAGCCCTCTGAAGAACAGCTATGCAGTGGATCTCAACAAAAAGCTAACCATTTATGTCACAGTACCACCCATAGTGACAGTATGATGAGTAATAAAGCATGGTGGTTCCAGAGAAAGAGCAAAGTGGCCTCTAGATAGGCCTGGAATGAGAAGCATAGACTGCACTTCCCCAAATTGCTCCCAAACACTTGAGCTAAGGAGTTCGGGGACCAGTGTTTTCTCCCTAGTAAAGAGAGCACTCCAGTACAGGGAAGCTACATCCTGCCATTATAAATCCTGAAGGGGAAGTGAGCCACATCACAGACACTTAATATACACATAAAGGGTATAACATGAAGTTCCTAAGCCACAGAAGGAAAACATAAGGTAATGGAAAATCCTGGCATTTCAAAGACACCAACAGAAGAAAGCAACTAAAATACAAAAAGAGAACCTTCATATAGCTCTCAACTTGAAGGTAAATTTTTCAATAACAATTATTTTGGTAGAACCCCTAATACACTTTGTCCTGGAGAGAAATTGGGGTAACTCATTTTCCTGAGTGCACCCCCTATTTAACTCAAACATCTTATAATAGCTCCACCAAATCTCTGAAAACCACAAAGCAATAAGCCATTTTTTCAGTGAAGGTAAAACAATGTGAACATCTTTCCAATGGCTGTGATCAACAAATTCTTTGCAAGTTCCGATTCTGAAATATTGACAAGGGGAAGTGGGGGGGTGGATGCAGTAGGAGGAAGAAATAAAAGATTTCTGCTCCCAAATCTCTGTGTGCCAGACTTTATCCACCTAACCCTGAATTCAAAGAGAGCATTTCCACAAACTTTCCCACATTTGTTTTCCCTCCCCAATCTCCCAGAGGCTCTTCAGTCTGAAGTGAGAGATAATCTTCAGATCAATGAGGGTTGATGTCAAACTCTTACTAAGCCATGTTTTCCCAGCTGGGGGTAAATTCTGCTTGCCTGGATGTAAAACTTCCTAATTAGAAATGTCAAGTCTCTGTTTAAATAGCAAGGCAGGAACTAGGAGTGGGGAATACTAGACTATAAAATTTTTTTTTTAATTAACTCTTCCTTCACTCTGAATTTCAAAGCTTTGGACAGTGAAACCTGCATAATTAAACTCTGGGTTGCTTTCATTCATTTTCTGTTTGACAGGGCTTGGAGGCTGCAGCAGTGTGGGGTAATACATTAGGAATGGTAGCTAGGAAAGCTCTTAAATAATTGACTCGAGTAGCTGGAGAAGATAGTTAAAAATCCTCTCGTCTAGAATACAGCTAATCTAAGTCCTTACTGAATTGACTTGAGATCTCTAATTTTTTTTTTTTTACTTCTCTGAGTTAAGGTATGAAAGTTCCTGTCAAAAAAAGTTGGAAAATACCTGGTAATAGAAATGAACTGTCGTAGTCTGCTATTAACACTTTTTCAAATGTGTTTATCATAGTAGCCAAAGAAGTGTGTAGAGGAAATGAGACTGTTTAAAATATCACCATTATCTTGGGGTTGGTGTAAATATTATAAAAACAGACAGAATGACACAATTTGATCATGTCACTCTGTATCACCCCAATTCAAAAAGGATTGGGTGTGTGGAACTAGCAACTACTCTGTTAGCTTGTATAGTTTCCAGGATGACTGAGAAAGAGCTGGACACATTTCTTCGTGTTTAATTTAATTTAATTTAATTTAATTTAATTTAATTTAATTATTTTATTTTATTTTATTTTATTTTATTTATTTTATTATTTTAATTGTTGTTCTTGTACAGTTTTATGTCTTTTTTATTCCCATCCCAGCCCACCGAGGACACATTTCTCAAATCCAGAAAGTGGATAACTTATTCCCTCCTATGTATCACACCTCTCTAAGTGGTTTTAAGAACATGTCAGAGTGTGATTATTTTGACCAGCTGGCTTTTATCATCTAAGATTGTTTGCTCATGGGATGTTGGAAATAACAGGTCAAGGGGGAACTGTTGTTTGTTTGTTTGTTTGTTTCAAAAAAGCTAAAGAAAGTTTCTCTCTTATATTTTGCTTTTATGTGTTCCTGTAACAAAGAAGAGTTTGCCAGGTGGCATATCTAGGTTCTAATTGGTAGCTGGATAACATTAATAATAATTAACCCTATCCCCAGTGCCAGTCTCAAGCAGCTTTCCTGTTGAATTTGTGGCTGAGGTAGGCATGCCAAACACAAGGAGAGGCCACCAGCTGTCATGAACCCTCATCATATGCCAGGTTCACTTCATCTACTAAAAAATACAGAAACCTCTAGAATGTTCAGTGCATGACAGGAACCTCATGTATCATTCCTTTGATTTAATGGGGCACCACTACCAGCTCCCTCAAGTCAGAAATACTAGATTTGTTGTTGAAGGAGTGGTCATGCTCTAGAGGCAAAATGGCTAGATGCTTTCTTCCTTTAATGTGACATATTAACATTTCCCCTCATTTTTTTTTATTTTGAAAGGTGTTTAGGAGAATAAAGTGTTTGATTGGAGTTGTTAGCACTAGTGGTTCTTTTAAAATAGGGGACACATAGATTTTGTTAAAGCAGGGGATAAAGGGCATTCAGCATGGCGGGAGCCAGGTGACAATTATACTGCATGCTCAATATTAGAGATTTTGTTATTTTTCCTTACATATTTTTTCATCACCATGTATGCACTATTGGCCCTGAGTTGCAAGCTTTGGCTTACCTAGTTGAACCATGACAAGTCTTGTTTTCCCCATGATAGTGATAAAGATTGGGGAGTGGCCTCATAAATGTCAGGAAATGTTTCCAGAGATTGCATGTGTCAATATGGGTAAATAAGCCAGTGTTTTACCCTAAGAACCACATCTTGTTGTCATTAAATGTTGATTATATTTTACCTACACATTTGGCAATAAGGCCACAAGACACTTAAAGGACACTCACAAAACAAGAAATGAGAGTTCAGTATCTTATGCACTACCTGATGCTGTTATATGGCTTCCTATACTCACCCACTGAGAACTTTTCAAATGCACAAAAGTCAGTGAGAAAAAAACTGCCTGCAATCAATGGGCAACAGAGGCCAGGAACTTAAGTGTGATTGAGGGCACAGCATCTAGGTTTCATTGGACCCCAGAGCTGGACTCTGGACTTAGGCAGCAACACTGATTGCTGAAAATAAAATTCATGTCCTTTAGAGGAATTTAGTTCCTACCTATGGTCAGCTGCAGAAAATATTTGTGGAGAAAAATTTAAAGCAAGTCTTTCTAAAACAGCTGCCTTGGCCCATCTTTATCAAAGGAAAAGTGACTTCACACGCTTCAAGATGACAGAGCTCTGAAAATGACTATGCCCAAGGCTGGGTTTGTGATAGCAAAATGGTTGTTGCTGGGTTGATTTATTCCAATACTTATCCAATTGCTGGCCAGGAGGTAAATAACCAAACTTCACCTAAGCCGTCTCAGAAGTATAAGGCTTTTAGTACAGTCAGATAGTTGATTTTTAAAATATTAAATGAACATTTGAGTTGATATTCCTTATTTAGTATGTGTTTTGTAAAAGAGCCTCTATACTAGGTTTGCTATCTGACACTAAATGTTGGTTGTTTTAATGTTCTCTCCTTCCAAAATAAGAAGAAAAATTCCTTGAAGTATCTTGCATTCTCCCACACTTATCAAAGTAAATTAGCAATCAAATGGTTGTCACTTGTATATTTCTGTGCTTGGATACAGCTAGTGTGCCAT
Source organism: Anoura caudifer (assembly GCA_004027475.1). Lineage (NCBI taxonomy): Eukaryota > Metazoa > Chordata > Mammalia > Chiroptera > Phyllostomidae > Anoura > Anoura caudifer. The sequence goes on from PVKU01005464.1 coordinate 70,216, forward strand.
GCATAGAATTACAAAGCCTTTTTGACATCAGACCCTTTAAATGATAGAGTTCAAAGTCTCCATGTGGCCTTTCTCTGAAAAACTACTCCAAATACCCAAAATAAATGATTTAATTATATTTAGAGATGTACAGATTGTTGAAAGTCATTTGAAATTGTAAATGGTAAATTTTAAAGTACTTGAGCCAGAAATAAGTACACACAGTATTGTTCTGTTTAATTGTATGTTGTGAACCTGTACTGTCAATATGCTAGTGCTTATCCACTGGAATAACTGTGGGATCAGGGCCATGTCAGCTGCATTTAGTTTCTAGAATTTTAAGTTTCCTTTTAACTTTAACTTACCTTCTGCTGGTGATCTGTGGGTTGATTGAAGCATGTGGGTTGGGGATTGCTCAGCACAGGATGCGCTAATTCAATTTCAAATATTTTTTGTCCATTTCTTGTAGAAAACCTATACTATACTCTTGCCCTGTTCTCTAGAATTAATATGATTTTTATTACTGCAATATAAACATTTCTTTTCAAAAGTATTTTATTTATCTATTTATTTATTTTTAGAGGGAGGGGAATGGAGGGAGAAAGAGAGGGAGAGAAACATCAATGTGTGGTTGCCTCTCATGAGGCCCCTACTGGGAACCTGGCCTGCAACCCAGGCACTTGCCCTAGACTTGGAATCAAACTGGCGATGCTTTGGTTTGCAGGCCGGCACTCAATCCACTGAGCCACACTAGCCAGGGCAAACATTTCTTTATATTTCTATATTTTGTATCTACTAAAGGATTACAAATGTACTGTAAAGTTCATTTCAAAAAATACTGGCAAATGAGAGGTATAGGAAATATATCCAGATCAGGACTGTCCATTGAGCCTTCAGGCTGACAGTGAGGAAGAAAAGGCAACATCACTAAGTATGGTGCACAGAGATGAGATCAGAATTCTCCAGTTAGTAATATTTGTCTTTAGCTTATCTCCTATTTCCAGATATCCCCCTGTGGCCAGTTCTACAGAATCAAATCTCAGTACAGTATTTGTTGATAGTGGTAGAAAGTATACTCATCTTAACATTATTAACATTTCCTAGGAAGCTATGAAATGCATTTCTAATGGCAAAATGTCTGAGAATACAACAAGCAGTACATCTAAATCTTCATCTTTTTCTGGAAGTCCTGAAATTATGTTCACTAGGCTGTAACTTATTCTACCTACACATAAGGTTAGCTATATGGAAAGCCATGCCTTGACTTGAATTCAGAATCTAAGTGTGCAGGTCATATAGGTAACTTCCTATCCACATGATGATGGTATTGTGAGGAAGATTGAGAAGTCCCCAGACACAAATTTATTACCCATAGCATTCATATACTATAGTGCATTAAGTTCTACAATAAATAATTCTAACTTCTACATTAAGTTTTTGAAGTTTAGTGTGTCAGCATCATGGTATCACCTGGAGGGCTTATTAAAACTACTTTATTAAAAAAAGATAACTGGGCTTTACTTCAAGAATTTCTGATTTGATAGGTCAATGGTAAAACCCCAAACTTGGATTTTTAGCACCTTTTAAGATACTGTTGATGCTACCTGTACCAGTCAGGTACCACAGTTTGAGAACCACTGCTCTACCTTAACCGACTGCCACTCTCTCTAGGAAAGGTAGCACATAAACTCATTTCTCCCTTATTGTTATTGAACTTATCAACTGACTTTCCTGACCAGAGAAACTTTGACATTCTATAAGTATTAATATTTGGTGACTGGTAGAGAAAGAAGGCAGAGAAAGAGAGGATGATTTAGCAGATAGAGAGGAGAGGAGAGGCTGCAGTGTTACAAATTTCATTGATGCTGCAATTTTTCCAGGGATCAACCTGGTCCAATAGAGCCAGATTCCTTAGAATAAGTTTTTTTTTTCATAGTACATCAAGTTGAGTAAATATTTCTTGGAAGCCCACTATGTGCCAGACATGAAAGGAATGAAGTTAAAGAAAAGAAACACAACTCAGCATGAAAAAAATTTCATTTAAGTGTAGGATGTAATTATTATATTAAGAACATGACATTGTTCATAATTCATGAAGTTTAGGGATTAAATAAGTAAATTACTGTAGACAAAATAGAAAAATAACTTATGTTTCTTTGACTGAAAGTGATCCTCACCAGAGCACAAACAATATTTCTTTGATCCTTATAGTGGGAAAGTATACTCTATACTGAAATAAAAAATAATCCTTAAGTCTCAGTTGTTTCCAACAACAAAGATTTATTTATATTTCAGTCATGTAAAATATACTATAGGTTCAGGTAACTCTCCAAGCTAGTTGTTTCCTATGTAATGGCTTATTATTAGACTTGTGTATCAACACCTGCCTGCACAATCTTGTAATCTGTGGAAGAGAAGGCTGGAGAGGAGAGTGCAGCAACTAAACACAACCATGCTGAAGGGACACATGTCACATCTGCTCATATACAATAGTCTAAGGACAATCTTACCGTGTGCCAAAAGGTTGGGGAAACCAGATAGTCAGAGAGATCCCTGTACCAAAAAAGATGCATAGAAACTTTGACATTGGTGGATGAAACCTGCACTTGAATTTTTTAAAGATTTTATTTATTTATTTTTACAGAGAGGAAGGGAGAGAGAAAGAGAGGGAGGGAAACACCAGTTGCTTGCCTCTCTCACACTCCCCAACCAGGGATTGGCCTGCAACCCAAGCACGTGCCCTAACTTGGAATCAAACTAGCAACTTTTCTTTTTGCAGGATAACACTCAACCAACTGAGCCATGCCAGTCAGGGCTGAAACCTGCCCTTGATTCTAATAACAATTTTCAAACTTCTAGAGAGATGGTTATTTAGAAACAGAATAATATAAAAAACATTCAGGGTTTTGGCCCTAATTAAAATATTAAAAAGGTTACCACACATTTCCCTTACCCTGATTAAGAACTCTGACTCAGAATTATTTCTTTTCCTTCAACAAACATCTACCCTCTCCTCAAAAATAAAGAATAAATATTAAATTTTTGAAAATACAAAAGAATTCCTCTTACCCTCAAAGGTGATATCAAACAAAATAATAAAATGGAGGGCATGAGCTCCTGGTTGTGAATCTTGTTAAAGATGCAAGAAATTATAGAGCAAGATGATATAAAAATGCACTTTAGTAATGTTTTCAAAATGCAGACAATATCTGCATGTGCACATACACACGTACTTGGCATAGCTTTCCAACTTTAACGACTCAGATAAGAAAAATGAGGAAATCACTACTATAGAGATGATGATTTCTTCTGGCCAGAAAATCTTGCAAAAAATGTTCTAAATCTATCACAAACTATCCAGGCCAAGACTCAAGCTGTAAGACAGTATGCATTCATCCATTCCCTTTGTATCATGTTTAATTTGTAATATTGAAATTCTTATGATTGCACATGTACTCAGGACCTAAAGCTCCACATTCTGACCAAAAGAAAAGAATTTGTTAAGATCAATCTGACACATTAAGCAAAAATTACTTAATAAATATTTACTGAGTATATGCTATGCATAAGGGACTATGCAAAGCAGTATGAGAAATTCAAAGAAGTTTGGATTTTCCTCAACCTTTTACTTTCACTCTCTAAAATAAACTGTTGAGAGTACTCTCCATATGCTTAGTAAGGCTACCCAGTGTTTTAGATCAGAGTTCAGAACATTGGAGGACAGACATTTAGCAGTTTCAGTCCAGAAGAGCTTTTGGAAAGAGATGAGAATGGTGCTGTGTCATTAATGGGTCTGGCTTGGTTAGGAAGAGGAGAAGAAAATGGATAGTCTATCATTAGGAAACAGCATGGAGAATGTCACCAAAATGAAAAACTAAAAGCTGGTCAAGAGTGTAGAAGAGATTGGTGATGATTTAAAAAACCCTCCCTTAATCAAAATCTCTGGAGACAGAGAGGGTGTCAGGAAACCTAATCAGAAAAGTTAATCACAATTCAAAGTAAAGTTGGTAACTACTTCCCTACACTTTTTGTAACTTTGCTCTTACCAATATCTCTTTATAGATTGTTTTTTTCTTTCATCTCTACCTATTCTTCAAGGCGCAGCTTAAACTCTTCCAGAAAGTCTTCCTTGATTTTGTGTTCCCCACCCATAACAGGTAAATGAGTCCTCTTCTGTTGCAATATAGTGGGAAGTATGGGGAGACATCAGAGCTGAGTTGTAAGGGTATGGTGGGGGATCTAGAAAGGAATAGATCTACAGGAAAGAATTACAGATTTACTCTTGGAGTTTTGCTCATTTTAGTTGAGCAAATATAAGTTTGCTATATAAGTGTAAAACAGGAGCTTAGTCAATAACAAATGAATGCTGTGTAGGCCCAGAATATGATATAACATCTGTATTACATGTGTTTCATCTCTCCCAATCAAAATTATTAAAATACCCACTATTTCCCTAATACCAGAAACATAATAGGCATTTGACATTTATATTTTTAATATAAAGAATGAATTTATTATCAAGGTTTCATATATGCTGTTTACAAAATCACTGTGGTATCTAGCACTATGCTGGTTAGCAGTAGACAGACCGTTTTCTAAATGTCTAGACTGTCATTTCAACAAACATTTTTGGATACCTCCATGTGTCAGACACTATTGGTAGGGCCAGAAACATAATGGTAACTAAGTCATTGCCCCACTTCAAGGAACTAACAATCCCATGGAAGAGACATAGTGGTGCTGTAATACCAGGAATAATGAGATTTCTATTAAATAGAATTAAAGCACATGCTTTAAAAGCAAGTGCTGTGGGAGGGTGAATGTTAATTAGGAGAAAGAAAGAATTTAGGAGTAGCAGTTTTTACTTGTAGTGTTACGGAAAATAATTTGGAAAATAATGACTCTGGCGCGATCCAGGGTAACGGAGTGAGGCTTTATTGCACGCGCGGACCCAGAGGAGGCAGTCTCCAAATTCTGGGCCCCAAACCTTGGCTGAGCAGGGCTTTTATAGCTCTCCAGACGCCCTCTCCTACGAGGCAGAAGTAGGAGGTACAGAAGCTGATGCAAAAATATCTCTAGGGTTGAGGTGTCCTTGAGGAGTCCTTATCGGAAGCTGGGTGTTCAGAAGCCAAAGAGGGAGTTAGCTGCTACGGTAGGTGTGGATCTGTGATGCATAGAAACTACTGATCATTTACTCCTGGTAGATTCAAACCTTTTAGCCCCCTTGTGGCACAGAAAGAGCCTATGCTTTCTGTTTCCCCACATACTGAAATGAGTGATTAGAGAAATGCAAGTAGGATTTTTAAGTTTAATTTAGTTTTGGGAACAAGAAGTCTTGTGATATTCATGCCTGTTGCCATAGAAAACAGAGGAAGGAAGAAACTGTTATCCAATCAAATCCTGATAGTTATGAAAGTATGCATGGATATGGGGACTGTGTCTGGTCTTGGGAATAATAAAAAAATGAGGATTATAATGATTAAAGAAGGAAATAGTTAAAAAGACGAGAGTATTCCAAATGCTAATTTAGCTAGACTTTCCTATTTTCAATTCTGAAGCCAAATTTGAGCCTAACTAGGGAAGTATCACAACTGTCAGAGCTCTCATCAGCAGAAGGGATTAGATAAGATGACCTTTTTAAGGTGTTCAAATTGCAATATATTATAGTCTTGTAATATAATTTTTGCACTTCCCAGGGTCTACCAGGGAGGCAATGCTGACTGGTCCTAAGATTGTAAAGAAGAAACAAAGTGAGAGGAGTGGTGGCATGAGAGATATCCTTGGTCTCTCCCCTTAAAATTCAAGTAATTCGAATAGCTATAATTCACCAAAGGATTCCCTGCTCAAGACACAAACACATCTGAGACATCTGTTCATTGAAACCTCTAAAGTGGGCAAGTGAGAGTGAACTGGGGAGGTGAGAAGGAAAAGGAGCTCAAAGAACCCATGGATGTAGTCCTGTAGCCTAGAGTTTACTGCAGGGCTCAGTTCAAATGGGAAGAATCAGGTTGCGGATGGCATTCCTTTCAGCTTGGAGGAGCAAAGTGATTCAGTGAGCATTCCTGCAGGAGTAGACAGTACAAGCTGCAGCTGATCCCATTGACCTGGGAAAGGATCAAGCCCAGAGGTATGGCCACAGCTGCCTGGCAATCAGCATTCCAGAAAGAGAAAAAAGTCATCACTGAGCCTGGCTTCCTTCCTTTAACCTCACAGAACCCCCCCCTCCTCCCTTTACATAAGGTTGCAGAGCACATTGCCTGCAAACCGAAGGTATGGTAGGTACTACAGAAAAACTTTTCCTGAGCAAAAGGTGCACTCTGCAACTATTCAGAGGGTTGGGTGAAGGTGCAAAGGGGACACTGCACAGGTCCTCTGGTCGTCATTTCTGGGAACGCAAAGCAACAAAGGAGAGGGCTTAATCCAGCCCCCACATATCAAAACTCCACTGCTGCCAGTGTCTGGCTGCAGGAAATAGCACTGGGCTTTTTACAAATTTGAAGTCTCATCACCCACAGCATTCCCCTGTAGGGTAGGTCTCCTGAGAATAAAATGGCCTTCTCTCAGAGGAAGTGCCCACATTCCCAGGAAACAGAGCCCAATTTCTACCACCCTGCAGAGATCTGAAAAGCCAGAGAAGTGCAAGAGAGCTAAAAAATCCCCCCCCCAAAAAAGCCACCAAAATCTTGTGATTCAGTACCACCTGCTGGAAAACCATAAAAAGACTTCCTCTCATCAATCTGCTAGAGACGTACCACTCATGCATAGATGCCTAGACAGGGAAGGAATTCATCAAACACCATGAATAAGCAAGGTAATGAGGCAACTCAAAAGAAAATAAAAAATCTCCAGATAATGAACTTAAAGACATGAAAATATGTCATTTAAATGACAGAGAACTTAAGGTTGCAGTTCTGGAAAACCTCAACAAGGTGCAAGAAAACAAAAATAAGCAGTTTAATGAACCCAGGGACCAAATCAGTGGGAAAAAAATGAGTACATAACCAAAGAAACTGAAGCTTTAAAAAAGAACCAAACAGAAATTCTAGACATGAAAAACTCAATAAAAGACATCAAGAAAGAAGTAGCAAGCTTAGGAAACAGAGCTCACCAGGTGGAGGGAAGAATTAGTGATACTGATGAAAGAAATCAACAAATGATGCAGGGGGAAGGAAAGAGAGATGAGCATAAAAAATAAAATAACTCTACAGCAACTATCTTACTCCATCAGAAAGAGCAATATAAGAATAACAGGCATACCAGAAGAAGAAGAGAGGGAAAAGGGAACAGAGAGCCAATTCAAATAGTTGACAAGAACTTCCCAAACTTATGGAAAGAGCTAGATCCTTGAATCCAAAAATCAAACAGAACACCTAATTACCTCAATACAAAAAGGCCTTCTCCAAGGCATATTGTATTACAATTGTCAAAAATTAATGACAAAAATAATTCTCAATGGAAAGAAGGGAAGGAAGAATATAATCTATAAAGGTAAACCCAGTATGTTATCATCATATGTACCAGAAGAAACTCCACAAGCTAGAAGAGATTGGAACCAAATATTCAGACTACTGAAGTAGAGAAATTACCAGCCAATAATAATATGCCCTGCAAAGTTACCCTTTATTTTTAACTTGTTTTAAGTTTTTATTTATTGATTTTAGAGAAAGAGAGGAAGGGAAAGAGAGAGAAAGAAAGAAATATCAATTTGTTGTTCCACTTATTTATGCACTCATTGATTATTTCTTGTATATTTCCTAACTGGGGATCAAACCCACAACCTTGGCATTTTGGGATGATGTTCCATCCAACTGAACTACCCATCTAGGACCAGCAAAAATATCCTTTAAATATGAAGGATAAATAAAGACTTTTCCACACATACAGAAGCTGAGGGCATTTACCACAAGAAGATCTCCATTGCAAGAAACACTCATGGGGGTTATTCTACCCAAAATAAAGAACAAAAGGTCCCAAAACTACAAGAAAGATCATGAACAAACTTACAGCAGAAACAGGGATAAAATATGACAACAAAAACATAAAATGGGCTGGGATTAAAGTCAGAATTTGCAAAGGAAAATGGTGATCAAATGCATTCAAAAGAACAAAGACTACTATGTGTGAGAAACTTTTTTCACAAACCTAATGGTAAACACACACACACATACACACACACACACACACACACACACACACACACTCAAAAGAAACACGTAACTTAAACAAAGAAGAAATAGAAGAAAAAAGTGTGGAATACCACCAAACAAAAACAACAAACAGAAACAGAAAGGAAAAGAACCAATGCAGGCATGAGATACCAGAAAACAAAATTTAAAATGACTATAGGAAATCATCATATGTGAGTCCCAAAAAATTCAATGATAAAAAAGATCTGGTAAATTCTTCCAAAAGCAAATGTAAAAAAGGGAAAGTTTAGGAGACTGAGTTCTGCCTTCTTAAAAACCAAGGCCACATGAAGCTGAAATCATGGGTGGTTTGCACCAAGTCTTTTCATGTCTAAGCCACATTCTGCAATATCCCAAACCCATCCCATTGATATCACTTTTTTAAACAGGATAATTTTGTGCTAATGGAGTGAAACATGGACAAAACTTGTCCTCTTCATGCAAATAATAAAAATAACACTAAATGAAAATGGACTGAATTCAGTAATAAAAATTCACAGAGTAACAGACCATATCAAAAAAAAACTGTAATAACTTAATCAATAAAATATACTTAAAAAAAAAAAACAAAACCCAACCATATTCTGCCTCCAAGAGACACATCTAAGCTGAAAAGACAAAGATAGATTTAAAGTGAAAGAGTAGAAAATAATTCTCCAAACAAAGTGTATCCACAGAGAAGCAGGTGTAGCCATTCTTGTATCTGACAAAACAGTTTTCAAGATAACAAAGATAACAAGAGCAAAGATGGGCATTTTATAATAATAAACAACACTACATCAAAAAGATATAACACTTCTCAATATATATGCACCCAATAAGGGAGCACCCAAACATATAAAACAACTACTAGCAGAACTAAAGGGAGAAAATGACAAAAACACAAATATGGTAGGGAATCTAAATACTCCATTGATAACTCTAGATAGGTCATCCAAAAATCAATAAACAAATATCACCCTTACAGGACACATTAGACTAAATAGATATAATTGAAATTTACAGAGTCTTTCATCTTAGAACATCAGATTATGTACTCTTTTCAAGTACACATGGAACATTCTCAAGGATAGACTGTATGGTGAGTCACAAAACTAGCCTCCACAAATTTAAAAAGATTGAAATTATTCCAAGCATATACTCCAACCATGATGCTTTCAAATTAGAATTCAAGAGCAAAATAGAACTAAAAAAGAAACAAAAAATATAAGGAGATTAAACACCATACTACTAAAAAGGACTGGGTCAAAGAAGAAATGAAAGGTGAGATCAAAAGACATATAAAGACAAATAAAAAGGAAAATAGGACATACCAAAACTTATAAGTCATAACCCCATAAAAATCCTAGAGGAGAAAATAAGAAAATTTCAGATGTCCCACATGAAAATATTTTCACCAATATGTCCCCTAGAGCAAGGGACATAAGGGAAAGAATAAACAAATGGGACTACATCAAACTAAAAAGCTCTATAAGGCTAAGGAAAATATCAGCAAAATGAAAAGAGAAACAAACCTAAAGGAAAATATATTTACAAATGATACCATGGACAAGGTTTGATCTCCAAAATATATAAAGTACTCACATGACTCCACACTAGGAACAATCACATGAAAAAAATGGGCAAAAGACCTGAACAGATATTTCTCCAAGGAGGATATACAGAAGGCCCAGAGACACATGTAAAGATGTTCAACATTACTAGCCATAAGAGAGATGCAAATTAAAACCACAATGAGATACCACATCACACTAGTCAGAATGGCCACCATAAACAAGTCAACAAACAAGTGCTGGCGAGGCTGTGGAGAAAAGGGAACCCTAGTGCACTCTTGGTGGGAATGCAGACCTGTGAGGCCACTGTGAAAAACAGTATGGAATTTCCTCAGAAAACTAAAAATGGAACTGCCTTTTGACCCAGCAATTCCACTGCTGGGATTATACCCTAAGAACCCTGAAACAACAATCTAAAAGAACCTATGCACCCTAATGTTCATGGCAGCACAATTTACAATAGCCAGGTGCTGGAGGCAACCTAAGTGCCTGTCAGTAAATGAGTGGATCAAAACTATGGTACATTTGTACAATGGAACACTACACAGCAGAAAGAATGAAGAAGCTTCTAACCTTCAGTGTGGAGGTTCTGGAGAGCACTATGCTAAGTGAAATAAGTCAGGCAGGCCTCTCTGTGTTGTTCTTGATCTTAGGGGGACCACTGAGTTTTTGCCTATTGAGTATGATGCTTGTAGTGGGTTTGTCATGTATACCCTTTATTATGTTTAGGTATGTTCCCTCTATTCCCACTTTGCTGAGAGTTTTCAATATAAGTGAGTGCTGGACTTTATCAAATGCTTTTTCTGCATCTATTGATATGATCATGTGGTTTTTTAATCTTTCATTTTGTTTATTTGGTGAATCACATTTATTGATTTTCAAAAGTTGTACCTAATTTCCATTCCTGGAATAAATCCCACTTGATCATGGTGTATGATCTTTTTGATGCATTGCTGTATTTGGTGTGCTAATATTTTCTTGAGGATTTTAGCATCTATGTTCACCAGAGATACTGCCATATAATTTTCTCTTTTTTGTGGTGTCTTTATCTGGTGTTGGAATTAGGATAATGCTTGCCTCATAAATTGAGATTAGGAGCATTCCTTCTTGAGTCATTTGAAATAGTTTGAGAAGGTGAAGTGTTAGTTCTACTCAGAATGTATGGTAAAATTCACCTGTGAAGTGATCTGGTCCAGCGCTTTTATTTCTTTGGGGATTTTTTAATTGCTGCTTCAATTTCACTAGAAGTAATCTATCTATTCAGATTATCTTATTCTTTCCGATTTAGTTTTGGAAGATGGTGTGTTTCTAGAAATTTATCCATTTTGTCCAGTTTGTCCAGTTTGTTGGTATATAGTTGTTTATAAAATTTCCTTAAAATCCTTTGTGTTTATTTGGTGTCCGTTGTTATTTCTACCCTTTTGTTTCTGATTTTATTTATTTGGGTCCTTTCTCTTTTTTTCTTGGTCTGTCTGGTTAAAAGTGCCAATCTTGTTTACCTTTTCAAAGAACCAGCTTGTAAATTCGTTGATCTTCTGTATCATTTTTCAGACTCTATTTCATTTATGTCTGCTCTGATCTTTATTATTTCCTTCCATGTACTTACTTTGGCTTTGTTTGCTGTTTGTTTTTTTTTTCCAAGTTCCTTTAAGTGTAAATTTAGATTTTTTTTTAGCTTTTCCTTTTTTTATAGTCCTGTAGTGCTATCAATTTCTCTCTAAAGATTGCTTTCCCAGTGTCCCACAGATTTTGGATTGTTATGTCCTCATTTCCATTTGTTTCAGGGTATCCTTTGATTTCTTCCTTGATCTTGTTGTTGACCCATTCATTGTATACTTACATGTTATTTAGCTTTCATGTCTTTGTGTGTTTCTCAGTGTTCTTCCTGTAACTGATGTTTAATTTCATAGCTTTGTCATCAGAAATGATGCTTGGCATAATTTCAATCTTCTTAAATTTGCTGAGACTTGTTTTGTGTCCTAACATGTGGTCTATCCTAGAAAACACTCCAAGTACACTTTAAAAGTATTTATATTCTGCTGCTTTGGGGTGAAATGCTCTGAAGATATCAATTAAATCTATTTGATCCAGTGTGTAAGTAAAGGTTGCTCTCTCCTTATTTATTTTCTATCTGGAAGATCTTTCCAGTGAGGTCAAATGGGTGTAAAAATTCCTGACTATGATTATATTGCTGTTGATCTCTCCCTGTATGTCCACCAAGATTTGCTTTACATATTCAGGCCCTCCTATGTTGGGTGTCTAAGTGTTTACCAGGTTTATTTATTCTTGTTTAATTGTTTCCTTTATTATTATATAGTGTCCTTCTTTGTCTATTACTATAGTATTTATTTTAAAGTCTATGTTTTTGCATATAAGTGCTGCTACCTCCTTTTCTTTCTTTTCCATTTGTATGAAATATCTTTTTCCATCCCTTTACTTATACTCTGTGTGTATATTTCAATCTGATATGGGTCTCTTGGAGGTAGCATATATGTGGACTTGTATTTTTATCCATTCAGCTACCCTATGTTTTTTGGTTGAAGCATTTAAGATATTTATATTTGTGATTATTGATATATATATATGTGTATGTATTTAATACCATTTTATTGTTAAACTGTTTTCCTCTTTTTCTGTTTATTCTTCTTAAAGCAAGTCCTTTAACATTTGTTGCAGTACTGGTTTGGTTTTAACAAACTCCTTTAGCTTTTCCTTGTCTGGGAAGCTCCTTACTTCTCCTTTGATTTTAAATGATAGCCTTACTGAGTGAAGTAGCCTTGGTTGTTGGTCCTTGATTTTCATCACCATGAATATTTCATGTCACTCCCTTCTGGCTTCAAATGTTTCTGTTGAGAGTACAGGTGACATTCTAATTGATGCTCCATTTCATGTAACTATCTTCTTTTCTCTTGTGGCTTTTAGGATTGTGCCCTTGTCTTTTTAAGCCTTGCCATTTTAATTATGATGTGCCTTGTTGTATGACTCTTTGGGTACAAGATGTTTGAGACTCTCTGACATTTCTATGTGTCTTTCTTCACCAGATTAGGGATGTTTTGGGTCATTATTTCTTCAAATGGGCTCTCAATCCCCTTTTCACTCTCTTCTCCTTCTGGTATTCCCATCCTGTGGATGTTGTTATGCTCCGTGTTGTTCCAAAGGTTTTGTAAGCTGTCCTTATTATTTCAAATTATTTTTTCTTTTTCCTGCTCTTCTTGGGTGTTTTTTCCTACTTTTTTTTTCCAAACCACTGATTCAATTCTCTGTGTCATCTAATCTAGTGTTTATCCCTTCTAGTGTTTTTTTTTTTTTATTTTGGCTGGCACATTCTTTATTTGTGACTGGCTCTTTTTTATGGTTTCTATGTCTTCTATCATGCTGTTGAGTATCCTTATAATCATTACTCTAAACTGTCTACCTTAAAATTGTTTTCCTACATTTCATCTAGTTTCCTTCTTCTGGAGAATTCTCTTGTTTTTGCATGCGGGACCTGTTTCTTCATCTTCCCGTAGTGGCTGCCTCTTTGTGTTTGTTTCTACATATTTGGTAGATCTGCAAAGACTCTGATGGAGTCTTATACCAAACCGTGCCTGTGACTAGCCCTGGACAACCTGTTTGGAGCTATCAGCAATTCACAGTTTGTGGCCACCTCTGCTGAGTCTGTTTGTGTGCAGAAAGAACCAGGCTGCCCACCAAGGCCAGCTTTTGCCAGCACCAGTCCCAAATGCAGGTCAGCTAAAGTCTCATGGCTCCCAGAGATTCTCTTCTGCCTGCAAGCTTTCTATTAGGCATAAAGAGTAAAAGTCTTCCAGATGTACTCTTCAGTAGCAGGAATTAAGCACCACAGGGTGGTGCAGAGTAATTCTCCCAAGTGGAGCTATTGCTTTCCCTGAAGCTGCTGCTCCTTGGATGGGAGTGCTCTGTCTTCTTGGAGCTTTTCTGGGTTCTGGAATATCCATCCAACCCTCTATTCACAGGTCCGAGGAAGAGAAGGTACTAAGTAACTTTTTTCTTTCTTTCCATATTGTTCTCTTCTGTTGACATTTTGAATATTTTCAGTGAGTATAAAACCTTAGGTTGACATTTATTTCCTTCCTTCCTTTGAAAATATCTTTCATATATACATATATATGAAATATCATTCATATATATACACACACACACATATCAGTTTTAATGTGTTGTCTTTGAACTTCTTTTATGACTTTCTTTTTTAATCATTTTTAGCATCTTTATTACAATACATTCTATTTTTTAATGTGGTTTTGTTTGTGTTTATCCTGCTTGAGTGGCTTGAATCTGTGGCTTCTTAAATCTGTGCCTTAATGTTTCTCATCGGTTTTGAAAAAATCAGCTGTTATTTTTCCATATATTACTTCTACCCCATTGTACCCATCTTCTTCCAGGATTACTGTCTTCTATTTTTTAGGCCATTTCACTAGGTACAATATATCTATTGAAATCTATTTTGTATTGTCCAACTTTTTGTCTATTTGTGCTTTGGTCAGGTCCACATATTACTCATATTCCAGTTTATAAGTCATTCTTTATGTCGTATAATTTGCTTTTAAACCCATGGATTGAGTTACTAATTTGACTGATTATGCTTTTCAATTTTACAATTTCCATTTTATTTTATGATTTCAAGTTCCTACTACAAACTTTCATTTTGTTATTTAAATTAACAAACCTATTATTCATAGTTATTTTTATTTTCTGTATATCTTTTAATATCTCAATGTCTTATGATTCTGTTTCAGTTTTCCTTAGTTTTTGGATTATTCTTGTCATTTAGTATGATTGGTTATTTTTAATACAACATCACACTTCATGTATGAATGATTATAAAGGTATTCAAAACTCTCAATGATGTTACCTTTCTCCAGGAGTGATTTTTTGTTTGTCTGTTCCTGGCGTGCAGTTAGGCTAGGGACTTTAAAGTTATTCCAAACTGGGCTTCAGCCATTTGAGTCTTCATATGCTTCTGCTTTACCCTTACTATTAGGGCATAGTTATTTGAAAATGCCAATTCAAAACCTGTAATATTTAATAAGAGATGTTGGCAAGACCAAATTTCATTGCTCATTCTTTCAGCCTTGTGAGGTTACAAAACAGTCCTAGCTTCTCCACCTCAAAAGGCTTTTTCTTTCATAATTGGGCATTGCCTTGAAAGGAAGAGAAACACCAAAGTCCAGGCTCACCTGTCTTGACTTCTCCCTTTTCTCAGATCTTGGCCTTGCATATTCTCTTTTGGTGTATCTTCAGTGTCTTCAAATATATTTTGCTTTGTTTCATTTTGGCCCCCTTTTCTAATGGCTGTCAGTAAACAACATACGGAAACAACATAGTCAACCATTAATGAAAGTAAAAGTGAAAGTGGGCCAAATTCTTGGGGCACTTCTGTGATTATCTAATTCAGTATGTTTGGCACTGGGAAAAACAATCTATATTTAAAGAAAAGCCACAAGGCAAATATAAACTAATTGGTCCACAGATAGTGCTTACAGAGAACCTTTGAGAAACAGTCTTAGATAAGCATGCAGCATGAATACCAAGGAAAGTAGAGGATACCATTTAAGTTTATCCTTAGACCAAAGTCTGGGAATTTATAAGCAAGCTTCAAAAGTATATGATTCTATAGTCCTCAAATAAATAGTGCTGAGTAAGGTCAGACTTCAGATCAGCAACTTTCTTCCAGTTTTGTAGCAATTGCCCCAACACAGTGCACCCATCAGTCCCATAAACACTAATATTGACATCTTCCCACCTGCTTGGTAATCATAGCAATAGGAGAGATCATGTTTACTTGGGTAGGAGAAAGTAGGTTAGGAAATTTTTGTAGAGAAAGTTACATTTGAACTGTGCCTTGAAAAATGTGTGGAATTTCTACATAGATTTGAGAAACCGCATTCCAGAAAGAAGCAACAGTAGGTGTAAATACATTGAAAATGTAGGATGATGGTTCTCATATGTTATCATGCATCAGAAGCATTCAGAGAACTTTTAGAACATGCGCATAACAAGATGCCATCTGCAGAACTTTTTACTTAGTAGGTTTTGGGAGTAGGTCCAAATTTTGCTTCTTTTATAGGCTCACACAGTGATTGTAAAGCAGGTATTCTATGGACCACGCTGGCTGCAACACTAGTTGAAAAGGAAAATAAAAACAACTATTCCTTTTTTAATATATTTTATTGAATGCTATTACAGTTGTCCCATTTCTCCCCCATCATTCCCCTCCACCCTGCACACTCCCTCCCATCCACATTACCCCCTTTAGTTCATGTCCATGTGTCATAAGTTCTTTAGCTTCTACATTTCCCACACTATTCTTGCTGTCCCCCTGTCTATTTTCTACCCACCATCTATGCTACTTATTCTCTGTACCATTTCCCCCTCTCCTCTTCCCACTCCCCTGTTGCTAACCCTCCATGTGATCTCCATTTCTGTGTTTCTGTTCCTGTTCTAGCTGTTTGCTTAGTTTGCTTTTGCTTTAGGTGTAGTTGTTAATATATCTGAGTTTGCTGTCTTTTTACTGTCATATTTTTATCCTTTTTTTCTTAGATAAGTCCCTTTAACATTTCATATGATAAGGGCTTGGTGATGATGAACTCCTTTAACTTGACCTTATCTGAGAAGTGCTTTATCTTCCCTTCCATTAAAATGACAGCTTTGCTGGATAGAGCAATCTTAGATGTAGGTCCTTGACTTTCAGGACTTGGAATACTTCTTTCCAGGCCCTTCCTGTAAGTTCTCTTCTGAGAAATAAGCTGACAGTCTGATGGGAACTCCTTTGTAGGTGACTGTGCCCTTATCCCTTGCTGCTTCTAGAATTCTCCCCTTCATTTTAATCTTGGCTAATGTCATTATGATGTGCCTTGGTGTGTTCCTCCTCGGGTCCAACTTCTTTGGGACTCTCTGAGCTTCCTGGACTTCCTGGAAGTCTATTTCCTTTGCCAGATCAGGGAAGTTCTCCTTTATTATTTGTTCAGATAACTTTTCCACTTGTTGCTCTTCCTCTTCCCCTTCTGGTACCCTTATGATTTGGATGTTGGAATGTTTAAAGATGTCCTGGAGGTTCCTAAGCCTCTCCTCATTTTTTTTTTTAATTTTTGTTTCTTCTTTCTTTTCTGTTAGGTTGTTTCTTTCTCCCTTCTGGTCCACTCCATTGATTTGAGTCCCAGTTTTCCTCCCATCACTATTGGTTCCCTGTGCATTTTCCTTCATTTCAGTTATTGTAGCCTTCATTTGTTCATATAATTTGTGACCAAAATCAACCAGTTCAGTGAGCATCCTGATCATCGGTGCTTTGAACTGTGCATCTAATAGGTTGGCTATCTCTTGGTTGCTTACATGAATTGACGTGCAGATGCACGTGAATGTGGGACCATCTGGACAGCGAGCTGCCTTGGGTGGCCTCACTGGGTCTGCCCGTTGCCACCCCCTGTCTGGGTCCACTAGCTGCCGCCTGTGTGCCTGGGGTTGGCTAGCCACCGCCTGTATGCATGCAATCTGCTAGCTGCTGCCTTCGTGCCCAGTCCGCCAACCTCCACTTTTTCCTGCTGTGACTCAGCCCCTTTTATGGGTGTGGATGAATGGTTGTCGGATTTCCATACAGTTCAATTTTCTATCAGTTCTGGTTGTTTTCTTGTTTCTAAATCTTTGTTGTCCTTAATTTTGGTTGTGCAAGGAGGCACAGTGTGTCCACCTATGCCTCCATCTTGGCCTGAAGTCAAAGAAACAACTATTGTATATGAAATAATTAGAAAACATTCCAATAGTAAGTTCAGTGTGGCATAAATTAAAAGGATATCACATATAAAAATGATTTATAGGAAGGAAATAATTTATGACATGTGAGAGTAATTAGTAAGTTAAGAATAGATGCTTTATTTTAGGGAAAGTAAGTGTTCTTTGCCAACAACAACAAAAAAAAGGTGAAGCTTTCAAAGGTATGGTGTACAATCTCAGGAGCTTTCCTCCACTTGACTAATTTGTTTTAATCATCTTACTCTTGAAGTTTGTTATGAACTGCCCCCTGCTTGTGTCTCTTACCTTATATTATTTCTGTTTTATTTTTCTAAAAATGGAAATCATATCATGTCGCCCATTTATTTAATACCTTCCAAAGTGTTACCATTAGAATTAAGTCTAAATCCCTTTTTTCTTTGCCTAGAGCTCTATCATATTATCTGGCTCCAGTCTCTTCTGTAATCTTACTTATCTCCTACCACTCTTTTCTTGTTCTCTATAGTTTAGCCACATTGTTTTTCTTTTTTTCCTCCAAAATTTGAAATTAATCCCCCTTACATGGTCTTTGAATTCACTGTTTTCCCTCTGCGGAATGGTTTTTACTATGATTCTGATCTCTGCCTGGCAGGCTTCTTCTCACCATTAAAATCTCAAGTAAGATATTATTACCTCAAAGAAGTTGTCCCTTTACCATACTATATAAATCTTAAATCACCCTCATTCTTGTTACCCTTTATCCTATCATCCTGCTAAATAAGTTTCATTGGTATTGCTCACATAATCTAAAATTATATAAAATATTTTATTTATTTATTTTTAGAGAGAGGAGAAAGGAGGGAGAAAGAGAGGGAGAGAAAGACCAATGTGTGGTTGCCTCTCACATGGCCCCCTCTGGGGACCTGGCCCACAGCCCAGACATGTGCCCTCACTGGGAATTGAATTGGTGACCCTTTGGCTTGCAGCCCACACTCAATCCACTGAGCTACAGCAGCCAAAGCTAAAATTATATTTGTCTTGGTTATTTTCTTCCCTACTAGAACATAAACCCCCTAAGTTCAGGGATCTTTTTTATTAACTGATGAAGTTCTTTTTCCTTAGAAAAAATTAACATATAGTGTCAATATGTATTTGCTTAAAAATAATGAATTCAGTGAGTGCTGCCAAAGGTGTTCCTTAGTCTAATCTCTTCACATATCTCCATCTTTCAGAATACCCTTGATTGTTTTCTTTCGGAGACGTTTTCCTAACCTAAAGCTCCTAGAGGCTTTTAAAATGATTGATATCACTGATAAGAGTGTTGCTTTAAGATCGAATCAGCCTTGTATATTCTAGGTCAGGTACTGAAGGGATAGAATTTTGGTTTAGGAGCAAGGCAAGAGGGAGTTGAGATGGAACATTCTGGAACAATTCCTTTCTAGGGAAGATAAACCAACTGAAGTATAGTTGAAGTACAGTACAGTAGCCAATTGTTGGGTTGAGAGAATGGAGGAAGGCTCTAAATATAAATCGTGTGGACTTCCAACTTGGCCAAGTGTCAAATCTTCAATTACTCTATCTTCCAATTTGTAAGTAGTTTTCATGTCATATCCAGGCTCAGCACTTGCACTACCTTCAGAAAACTGTCTTTTCAAATTCTTGGAACTTATTTGTCATTTTCTTACATGCCACAACCAGTTGTATCTACTGTTGCATTGTCCTGTTGACATAACATAATCTGCTGTGACAGATGCAACTATGGTATCTTAGTGACTCATAAATGGGAGATGACAGAGGGTTGGATTCTGGAGAAGTGTGATGGCACAGGCCTTTGCTGACAGAATCTTAATGACCAGATGTAGTTCCCAACCTCCACTTGTGAACTGCAGCTTTAGATTTAGGATTTTAGTCGAGATTGTATGTTTAGCGACACAGAGTGAGAACATGTTGTGAACTGAAGGCACCATTGGGACTTGTGAGCAAAGTCACCAAGATGTTTACCAAAATACTGATAATAATAGCTAATATTTACATGACACTTAATCTGTGCCAGACACCAATTCTAAGTGTTTCACATATGCTAGCTTATTTAATCTTCAAAATCCTGTGAGTCAAACAAGACTATCACACAGAGTCACAGAGGAAAGTGAGATACAGACTGGATAAGTAATCCGCCCAAAGGTACACAGCTTAGATCACATATTGAAACTCAACCCTGGCTGCCAAACATGAATTCTCTATTTTTTTTTTATTCTTTTAATAAGCCCATCTAATCTTTTTGTTTGTTTCTTATTTTTTTATTGTCCTTCAACTACAGTTGATTCAATTTTCTCCCCACTATGCCCCCCCCACCCATCGCTGCATCCCACTCACATCCTACCCCCTTTGGCTTTGTCCCTGTGTCCTCTAAATATGTTTCTTGATGACCCTTCCCCTATTTCCCTCCATTATCCTTCTCCTGGCTCTCCTTTGGTTACTGTCAGTTTGTTCTTTATTTCAATGCCTCTGGTTATATTTTGCTTGCTTATTTACTTTTTATGGAAAACTCATTTTACTTTGTTATAACAGTTGAACTCAGAAACACATGGACAAGTTCAAATCCCATGATATGTTAAAAGATGTCAATTGAGTTAATGGTGTTCATATTGGTGGGCTCACTTTTATTCTTTCAGTTTAAGGAAAAATGCAGAGCAATTTGTATTTCTCTCATGAGAGATACATTTTGCAAATACAAAGCCTAACATATTGTATGACTTTCTGCACTTCACTACTAGTAAAAAGAAAATCTTCTTTATATTTGCAATTTAGTATTCACTATATGGGTAAGAGAATATGACTATATATTTTTATTTTTAATTCTTTTTATGAATTAAATTTATAATTATTATTCCAGTACCGTTGTCTCCCTTTTCATCCCACCACGGCCCCTCACAGAACCCATCCCCACCTCCCATCCTCAAACTTACCCCCTCTGGCTTTGTCCATGTGTCCTTTATATACATTCCTTGATGGACCTTCTCCTATTTTTTCACATTATCCCTCTCCCACATCCCCTCTGTTACTGTCAGTTTATTCTTTATTTCAATGTCTCTGATTATATTTTGCTTGCTTGTTTTGTTGATTAGGTTCAAAATGTATGTGAGATCATATAGTATATGTCTTTCACCACCTGGTATATTTCACTTAGCATAATGCTTTCCAGTTTGATGCATGCTGTCGCAAAGGGTAGGAGCTCTTTCTTTCTTTCCGCTGTGTAGTATTCCATTGTTTAAATGTACCACCATTTTTTTGATCCACTCACTCACTGATTGGCACTTAGGTTGCTTCCATCACTTGGCTATTGTGAATTGTGCTGCTATGAACATTGGGGTGCATAGGTTCTTTTGGATTGGTGTTTCAGGGTTCTTAGGGTATAATCCCAGAAGAGGAATTGGTGGGTCAAAAGGCAGTTCCATTTTTAGTTTTCTGAGGAAATTCCATACTGTTTCCACAGTGGCTGCACCAGTCTGCATTCCCCTTAACAGTGCATTAGGGTTCTCTTTTCTCCACATCTTCCCCAACACTTGTTATTTTGTTGATTTTTTATGATGTCTATTCTGAGCAGTGTGGTCTCTGTGCTTGTAATTTACATTTCTCTGATGGCTAGTGATGCAGAGAATCCTTTAACATGTCTCTGGACCCTCTGTTTTTCCTCCTTGGAGAAGTATCTGTTCAGGACCTTTGCCCATTTTTTAAGAGAGGTGATAGTCTTCCTGGAGTGGAGTCATGTGAGTTCTTTATATATTTTGGATATCAAACCCTTGTCTGAGAGATCATTTGAAAGCATATTCCCCACACTGTTGGTTTCCTTTTCATTTTACTGCTGTTTTATTTAGGTGTGCAGAAGCTTTTTGTTTTTATGAAGTCACATTTGCTCATTCTTCCTTTATGTACCATGCTCTAGGAGCCATACAGGTGAAAATATTGTTGTGTCAAATATCTGAGATTTTCCTGCCTATGTTCTCCCAAAGGACTTTTATGGTGTAATGACTTATATTTCAGTCTTACCTTATATTTTTCAGTCTTTTGTCTGCCTTGAATTTATTTTTGTGTATAGTGTAAGTTGGTGGTCGAGTTTCATTTTTTTGCATGTACTTTTCCAAATCTCCCAAAACTATTTGTTGAATAGGTTATTTATACTCCATTTTATGCTTCTGCACCCTTTGTTGAATATTAATTGACCCTAGAGACTTGGGTTTATTTCTGGGCTCTCTATTCTTATCCTTGGATTATGTGTCTCTTCTTATGGCATTACCATACTGTTTTGATTATAGTGGCCTTGGAATATAGCTTTATGACAGGTATTGTGATCCCACCAACTTTGTTCTTCTTTCTAAAATTGCTGCGGGTATTTGGGGTCATTTATGGTTATATATGAATTTTTGAAATGTTTGCTCTATATCTGTGAAATATGTCATTGGTATTTTAACACAGATTGCATTGAATCTATAAATTGTTTTGAATATTATTGATGTTTTAATGATGTAATTTTTCCAATCCATGAACACTGTATATGGTTCCATTTATTTGTGTCCTCCTTAATTTCTTTCTTCAGCGTTGTGTAGTTTTCTCAGTAGAGGTCTTTTGCCTCCTTGGTAAGGTTTATTCCTATGTACTTTATTTTTTCTTGTTGCTATAGCAAATGGGATATTTTTTCCTGATTTCTGATTCTGACATTTCGTTGTTTGTGTACAAAAATGCCTTCAATTCCTGAATATTGACTTTGAATCCTGCTGTTTTGCAAATTCACTTATTAGGTCGAATAGGTTTTAGGTGGAGTCTATAAGGTTTTCTATGTACACTATCATATCATCTGCAAACAGTGATAGATTTATTTCTTCCTTTCCAATTGGATGCCTTTTATTTCTTTTTCTTGCCTGATTGCTGTGGCTAGGACTTCCAATACTATGTTGAATAGAAGTGGTGAAAGCAGACAACTTTGCCTTGTTCCTGATCTTAGTGGGGAAGCTTTAAGTTTTTGTCCATTGAGTATGATGTTGACTGTAGGTTTCTCATATGCAGCCTCTATTATTTTGAGGTATGCTGCCTCTACTTCCACTTTGCTTAGTGTTTTTATCCTAAATAGGTGCTGTACTTTTTAATGCTTTTTCCACATCTATTGATGTGATCACATGGTTTTTATCTTTCCTTTTGTTTATGTGATGTATTATGATTATTGATTTCTGAGTATTGTATCAACCTTGCATCCCTGGAATGAGTCACACTTTAATATGGTGTATGATCTTTTTAATGTTTAGCTGGATGCAGTTTCCAATATTTTGTTGGGGATTTTAGCATCTTATGTTCATCGGCGATATGGGCCTGAAGTTTTCTTTCTTTGTTCTGTCTTTATCTGGTTTGGGGATTAGGATGCTGCTGGCTTCCTAAAAAGAGCGTGGGAGTCTTCCCTTCTCTTGGAATTTTTGGAATAGTCTGAGAAGGATAGAGATTAGCTCTTCTTTAAATCTTTTGTCAAACTCTCCTGTGAAACCATCCAGTCTAGGGCTTTTCTGTGCTGAGAATTTTTTGATCACTGCTTCAATTTCATCAGCTATTATCAGTCTATTCAGGCATTCTGCTTCTTCATTCACTTTTGCAAGATAACATTTTTCTAGAAATGTGTTTATTTCACCCTGATTTTCAAATTTCTTGGCATGCAGTTGTTCATAATAATTTTTACAATACTTCGTATTTCTTTGGTATAAGTTGCAATCTCTCCTCTTTCATTTCTGATTTTATTTATTTGAGTGCTCTCTACTTTTTTCTTGATGAGTCTCCTTAAAGGCTTCTTATTTTGTTTATCTTTTCTAGAGGCTCCTAGATTTATTGATTCTTAGAATTGTGCTTTTATTCTATGTCACTTAATTCTGCTCTGATCTTTCTTATTTCCTTCTTTCTACTTACTCTGGGCTTTGTTTGTTGTTGTACCAACAATTCTTGTATATATGGGATTAGTTTGTTTATTTTAAATGTTTCTATCTTTTTTACATAGGCCTGTATCACTATGAACTTCCCTCTTAAGATTGCCCTCACTCTGTCCCATAAGCTTTGGACTCTTGTGTGTTTATTTTCATTTGTTTCCAGAAACCTTTTATTTCTTCCTTGATCCCATACTTAACCTATTCATTGTTTAATAGCATGCTATTCCATCTTCATGAGTTTGAGTGTTTTTGAGTTATTTCCTTAAGGCTGGTTTCCAGCCTTCTAGTCTGAGAAAATACTTGATATGATGTCAATTTTCTTGAAATTGTTGAGGCTTGTTTTGTGTTCTATTATGTGTTCTGTCTGTGAAAATGTTCCATGTGCATTTGAAAAGAATGTGTATTTGCTTCTTTAGGATGAAATATATAGATGAATTCATTTGATCAAAGACATTGTTCAGTTCCACAATGTCCTTGTTAGTATTTTGTTTGGAATATCTATCCATTTTTGACAGCGGTGTGTTAAAATCCTCTACTATAAGTGTGTTGTTGTCTACACTTTTTTTAAGTCCTCTAAGATTTTCCTTATGTATTTCAATGTTCCTATGTTGGATGCATAAATGTTTATAATGTTTATGTCTTCTTAATGGATTCTTCCCTTGAGTATTATGAAGTGTCCTTCAGTGTCTCTTTGTATTACTTTTGTTTTGAAGTCTATTTTGTGTGATATAAGTATTGCTACCCCACTTTTTGTGTGTCTGTTTGCTTGGAATATTTTTTTCCCAACCTTCACTTTTAGTCTTTGCAGGTGGGTCTCTTGTGGGCAACATATGTGTGGGTCATGTTTTCTGATCCATTCAGCTACTCTATGTCTTTTGATTCAAGCATTTAATTCATTAACATTTAAGGTTATGTTGATAGGTACTTATTCATCCCCTCCTTGTACCTGTTTTCCACTCTCTCTCACTCTTTTCCTTCTTCTTCTTTTAGCAGTCCCTTTTGCATATCTTGCAGTGCTGGTTTAGTGGAGGTGTATTCTTTCAGCCTTCTTTTGTTTGGGAAACTCCTTATTTCACCTTCTATTTTAATTTAGAGCCTCACTGGTTAGTGTAGTCTTGGCTGCAGGTATTTGCTTTTCATTACTTGGACTATTTCTTGCCATTCTCTCCTGAGAAACATCATAGTGTTTCTTTTGAGAAATCAGCTGATAGCCTTATTAGAGTTCCCTTGTATGTCACTTCTTGTTTCTCCCTTGCTGCTTTTAAGATTTTCTCTTTGCCTTTAAAACTTGGCATTTTAATTATAACATGTCTTAGAGTAGGCCTCTTTGGGTTCACCTTGATTGGGACCCCCTGTGCTCTCTGATTTTGTGTGGTTTTTCCTCTCTCCATGTTCAGAAAGTTTTCTGCCATTATTTTTTCAAACAGGGTTTCTATCACTTACTCCTTTTCTTCACCTTCCGGTACTCCTATGATTCGAATGTTGTTGCATTTCATGTTGTCTTGCAGTACCCTTAAGCTATCATCATATTCTTTAGCCTTTTTTCATGCAGCTGCTCTACCTGGGCATTTCTTTCTACTTTATCTTCCAGCTCACTAATTCGGTCCTCTGCTTCTTCTAGCCTGCCTGTAATCCCAGTGTGTTTTTATTTCAGAAACTGTATTCTTCATTTCTTCCTGGCTCTTGTTTATAGTGTCTATTTCTTTTTTCATGCTGTTGCATTTCTCACTCAGTTCTTTGTAATTGTCTGTGAGTTCCTTGAGCATCGTTATAACCATGCTTTGAATTCTGTATCTGATAGTTTGCTTACCTCCATATCATTCAGCTCTTTTACTGGGGAGTCTTTCATTCCTTTTAATCATGGGTGCTTTCTTTGTCTCCCCACTTTAGGTGACTCTTTTTGTTTGTTTCTGTGATTCCCAATGTTCTGCTTTGCCGCTGTCTTCTTAGGGTGAACTTCTATGGTAGGAGTTCTGTGGGACTCAGTTGTGTGGTCTCTCTGATCTTCTTGTGTGGATACTCTAGGGTTGCCCCTATTTTCTGTTTCAGTGGGCTCTTTTTTGTACTTGAGTTTTACCTGTTGGTGGCTCCTTTCTTGGTAAGTTCTCTCCTCAGTGGGTTTACTGGTATTCACAAGTCCCACCCTATCTTGTATGTGATCTGGGGCAAGGTGAAGATAAAGTTGATTAAGACAGTGGGAGATTATTATATGGGATATAAAGTATTAACAAGTTGATATTAGATAGGAGATCCTTTGGCTAAGTGCAGTAATAACTGTGATATTTCACTCAACTAGCCACATTTTTTAAAAATGTGGAAAAGAGACAAGACTCTTATTAGAGGGGAAAAAGAATGTGAGCTGACTCCAGAAAGCAGGGTACTTATGTTATATTAGATGGTGAGATATAGTGAGAGTAAGAGATAGAAACTTGATGTAGTGTGCAAGAAAATGAAGTTATCTGCAACAGTAATAAAGCTCAGGAAGATAGTAAAATGGACCAAGATCAGGGAAGGGTGTTGTGTGAAATGAGAACAATAATAATATGACAGGAAATATATGATGTCAATAAAGAATAAAAAGTAAAAGACAAAGAGTAGTGTGTTATAGCAATATGAGTGAAGGAAGATAAATTAAAATGCAATATTAAAGGGAGAACAAAGAAAACCATTCAAACAATAAAATCAAACAAACAAAACAAAAAACTACATGAAAAGAAGAGAAATAGAAATAATAAAAATAATAATATAAAAAAAGTAAAAATAAAAAGTAACAAATAAAATGTAAGTTCTATAAGATAGAGAAGGAATTTGGTCTCAGTTTTTGGTTTTAGCCTTCTGGTCTCTCTCTGGGTCTGTCTTTGGTCCTTTCACAGCTCCATGTCTTATTGTCTTACACTTGGAAGAAAAAAAAAGCTTCCTGCTGATTTAAAACCCACCAAGCGGGTTCTGTGGGTCTTTCTGTATGTTGCAGGCAGAGGGGGGCTGGGCTACTTTTTTTCCCTTCCTGTTGTTCTGTGTTGGGGGCTAGGTCTGGGCTCCAATATTCACATGTGTCCAGCCTCCAGCCTAAGCCCTCAGAGTGCTGCATGGCCCCCACTGTCCTTATTCTCCAGGCCAGTGCCTTTAATCTACCTTGTTGTGCCACCCTTTAGTCCAATTAGTCCATGAGGTGCACCGAGTGGGAGCTGAATTCCTAATAATTACTATCTTATACTCTATTGTTAACCTGACAAGAACCATGTTATAGTAGTGGTGATAATAATAACAATGACAAAATTGTCATTGTTTTGTGCTCTGATCTGTGCTGAATACTTTACCTATATTATTTCATTTAAACCCCACACTAGTTTTATAAAATAAGTACCATTAGAATCCTTGTGTGTAGATGGGTAATGTGAGGTTCAGGGAGTCTCTTGCCCAAGGTCTTGTTCCTAGGAAGTGGAAATACCAGGAGTTGAACCCAGGTGTTTTTTAACAACCTGGTTCCTCAAAAAAAATCAAATCCTCTTAATACAAGCCTATGCTTCAGTTAGTTTATAGGCCAACATGTAAAGACTTTCTTCATCTTACAGTGAGGCTCTCTGAGAAGGTGGGAGAAATCAGTGTCTTCCTGTCATTCTGTATTCTGAATGGGTAGCCTTAGAGTACCCTGCATCCCACATATCAGCCAATTAGTCAAAAGCAGTAGTCTGCCTAACACTGGGCCCTGTGGAAGGAAATTCTGTTAGATTTCCAAGGCAGGCTTTTTTTCTCCTTGATACAACCCCAGTTTTTCTCTTTGCTGTTCATATACAAAGATAATACATTCTAACTACTACCCCTAAATGTTACTCCAAATTGGTTCTATTGCTCTAAGGATGGAGAAAACTGATGCTTTTCATTTTATTTGTTCCCTGTTGTGATTTTTAAAACAGCTGATCAAGATTAGGAATTCAGGCTGTGGTCAGAGTTTAGGGTCCCAGTCCTATCCAATGTTAAGGAAGTGAGACAGTTAGGATAAGAGCAAACTCATTGTTATTCAGGGGGCTTATACCCAGATTTAACAGTATTGCCCTTTAAGTAGGCAGTTCCATGTGAAGCAGCAGGGACTTCAACTTTTTAGTGTTAGTGCCGTTTGCAGCACAACTCAAATTCCTTAACACAGTTTTTTCCTGCTCCCCCAGCTGCCATGTATTTGAGTTGCCTGCTACTTCAACCCCTCTGTGAAGTATGCAGGAAAATGAACCAGTTTTATTTCCTTCAGACACAGCAGTCAGTGACTCCCTGTTGGTGGAGTGAGATAAAACAAGGGGAGGTCATCCCAGCCACCTGCTAATTGAAATATGGCTTTTATAAATCCATTTGACCCCCCACCCCACCATAGGTCATTACTAAAGTGACCTGGTAACACCTGTAGAAAGCTTTTCAAAGTTAGAAAACAACTCTTTTCCCCATACTCAATACAGAAATATTGCCCCATTTATCAGGAGGGAAACTTAGCTATGAGCTCAGTTGGAAGCTGCTCTTTGCATGTCCCCTGCTTCAGTTTCTAATGACTTTCCTTTGACATTAGCAGCACTTCAGTGCCAGTGAATCCCTTCACCCACTGAGGATGGACTGAAATGGACACACTGCCTTGGTTTTATGAAGTAACAGAAGAGTCTTCTCACAGTCACTGCAATAGTGAAGTCAGCGCTTTCACAGGAGAAAAACACAGTCTTTTAAGCCTTAAAAAAAGCATCAAATCTTACAATGACTTCTGCCACAGCAGTACAAAAAAATTCAGACCTGGACTGTTGATGACAAAAGGAAAGGAATTATGAAGAAAGCCATCCTGGGAAGATGGGTGGGAAAGATGACATGTTGCCCTTACAGGAAATGAACCATTATCAACTTCCACTATTTAAAAAGAAACAGTATTCTGTTCACCTGGAGCATTTGTCCTGGTCTATACCCTGTGCCTAGTATGGGCTTTGTCTAGACCAGGGGTGTTAAACTCATTTTCACTGGGGGCCACAATAGCCTTGTGGTTGCCTTCAAAGAACCGAATGTAATTGTAGGACTGTATAAATGTAATTACTCCTTAACAGTTAAGTGAGAGATTGGCACTGCCTCTGGGTAGAATCAAGGTGCCTGCCAGATAAAACAAGGTGAAGGGCTGGATTTGGCTCTTGGGCCTTGTGTTTGCTACCTGTGGTCTAGACCAATGAGTTTCAAGGGATGGAAAAGTTTGTCACTCAGTGTGTGTTTGGAGAATAGGAGGGAAGGTGAGCAGTGTGAGGACAAGAGTATCAAATAAGACAGGGAACATGCATGACTTAGGAAAAAAACATTTGATATTATAACAATTTTAGGGTAAAAAGTAAAATTTGATTTTTTTTTTTCTGGTCTGATGGAAATCAGTAGCACTCATCCTAGCTTTCCTGTATTATTCATTATTAAATGGTCAGGTAGCAAGCCCCTTTAACAGGATTTGTTACAATAAAGGGGAAACACTGCATTTTATGTTTATAAAAGGAGGTAAGAGTTAAAACAAATTGAGAAAATCAGCTTTCTGTTTCAGACCTTCCTTATTCATGCATTTTCCCTGACTGGTGGTTTTTTGAGTTCACTGGTGTCCTACACAAGACAAGTGGGAATAGTGCCTTGGCTAATAGAACATTTTTTTTCTTCAAGAGCTGAGCTTAGGGTTTGTTCATTCATAAGTTCCTTGCTCTGTTGTTGTTGTTGTTCCCTTTGCATTTTCATTTTATCTTTTTCTTGCGATTGCTCCTGCTTTGTTTACTCTTCTGTTGCTCTTGAACCATTTTATCTCACATTTGGTGACTTCAGATTACCTGTGTTTTATGTGTGTGTGTATCTCTGTGTATTTCTGCTCATCTCATCTTTTTATTGCAGTCTCTCTGTCTCAGTCCCTCTATCTGACTTTCTTTTTTTTGTGTCTTTATCTCTACAAAGTATCCACCACAGAGTTTTCAGGAAGACTGTCTATATGAAAGTGCTCTGAAAACCACAGTCATTATACAAAGGTAAGGTGGCAGCATTGCTACCAGTTTTGAAAGAATGAAAAACCTGCAAGAATTACTCATGGAATAAAAGATAACATCAGAGTAACCCCCCCCCCCCCGAAATACTCTACAAACCCCTGTTTGGTTTGATGGGAGTATAGAAGGGAAAAAATCAATACCAGTAAAATTAGTGAACCTATATATTTTAAAAAGTATACTTGAAAGAGTCAACTTTGTTATAACTTATTACTTGCTATTTATTCTAATTTCTGCCTGGTATCAGCTACATTTTGCCTGCTGTTAACCTTTGCATTTTAGCCAATCAGTCTGGATACAGGATGCAGATAAATTGAGGCACAGTCATTCTAGGAGGTTCAGTCTTACTACAAAGGCTAGAGGATTGAAGAAGCAGCACGTGGAGTCAATGAAAGGAAATAGCAATCAGAGCCTCTAGAAGATGGAATAATAAAAACTACCTGAGATATTTATACATAATCAGTATAAGTAAACAAATTCCTACCCACCTTCCTTTATTATCAAGACTATGTGGAAAGGACAGAGGTAAATCTACTTCTCTATGTCCTTATGAACACTATCTCTTCACATTGTTATGGCTTGTGGTGTGACAATATAAAAATGACTTTTTGCATTAAGTACTTATTATGTGTCCAGCATTATATTCAGTTTTTTATATTCACCTTATTTAATCAATACTCAGAATAATCCTGTTAAAGAGAGAAATATTATTACTGTAATTCTCAATTTACAAATCTGAAAACAGACTCAGAAGAGTTGAGCTCCCTTCCCAAAGTCCAACAGTTTCCATGGGGTAGTGGCTGTTTCACATCTAGGTCTTTTTTTTTTTACTTCAGATCACACACTCATCTGTTTTGCCTCACTGACCCCTGCTTTCCCAGATTTATTGCTTTTATTTCATAATGGTTCAATATAGTCTGAGGAAAGAATTGGTTCCTCCCTATACTACAACACAAAACAAATTGTTGCAGGAACACATAAAAGGGGGTTATTTTTCTATGGCCCTTCCTCAGTCAGAGCATTTTTCTTACCTATGGAATGCATGGTAAGTTATTTCCTTTCTGAGTAGACAGTGTGCCCATGTAGCCCTGTATGTGAGGCAAAGACCTGAGTTTGATGAAATCCATTCTTTTCCTATGCAATGCATGTTTAATAATTACATAAGTAACAGAAAGAAAAGAATTTGAGGGTGGGACCAGAAAATGTAAAGTAATTGATGTAATTGTTAAAAATAACAGCCTTTGGGAGCAAGCATTGTGGGGACATGTGCCTGTGATTATACCTACTTCTCGTTCTTTGGTCCTACCATCCAAAGATGGCAGAGTTTTGTGGCTGTAGTGCATGAATAACATCCTCTTCCCTTCCCAAATTTCTTGTTTTTAATTGTTGTTTAAGTATAGGTGTCTCCATTTTCACCCTACCATGCCCCACCCATCCCTGTCACCCACCCTCAAATCTTGCCCACTTTGGCTTTGTCCATGTGCCTTCCACATATGTTCCTTGGTGGCCCTTCCCCTACTATCCTTTATTATCATCCCTCTCCCCCCTCCTCTCTAGTTACTGTCAGTCTGTTCTCCATTTCAGTGTCTTTGGTTGTATTTTGCTTCCTTGTTTGCCTTGTTGATTAGCTTCCACTTATGAGGTTTCTCCATGGAAATATTTCATGCTGCTATCTAACTATCCATTAGTCTGTCCATTACTGAATGTCTGCTATGTGTCAAGAACGGTGTACTGAATGTTGTCCTTGTAATTGCCCATTCATTATTGCATTGCAGGTTATAAGATTAAAATGAGGCATTAATCTCTATGGGGATAGGTCTTTATAGATATTTAGTGTAGTGTTTGCAGCTTTTGCCAAGTTCCTTTGGTTAGCTGGTCTGCCAAGTTTGGATTACCATTGTTTTTCTCCAGCAGGGTCAATGACATCTTCCTTTTCAGATAGTTTTGTTTCCCTTGGTCTGAACTGATGTCACCTTCCCTTTTTTATGACTTTTTTCAGAATTAAAACTTTCCCCTAATTTGTATTTAAGAGTGGTTATAAGCCCACTGTTTCAAAATCATCCACAATTCTTGTTAAAGTACAAATTCCTACAGTCCACCTCAAATTTAAGAAATTGGAATCTTTAAAAATCTGGGCCTTGGAATCTGCATTCTCTTATTATTTTTCTTCCTCCATTCCAGAAAAACACCTGAGTTCTGTTTGATATTATTGTTTTCTACTTCATGAGCAGTTTAGTGTCTCCAGGAAATGTTTGAGATCTTTTATGTACTGAGGAATTCATTGCTAATCATTTAAGAGAAATACTCTGAAACTATTAAAGTAATTAAAGCAAATTTATATCACCCATGCCTTGAGGAGGAGTACAAGAACAGTTAAGGAAATGTGTGGACAGTGCCTCTCATATATACAAGATGACCCTAGAACTAGATTTGAATGCCATCTTATAACCCATTCACTAACAAGTTTCTCATTTCAACCTCAAATCCACAGGTTTGTCTGTGGAGTGACTTTCTACATCACAGTTCATCAGCTACACTGAAATGTGAAAACACTTTTACCTATAAAATAAGCTTACAAACACTGGGTCCTAAAGGCATAGTTAGGAGAGGGAAATTGATTTCAATTTCCAAGCGTTATGGCTAAAGGTTGCCAGTGTACAGTTAGGGTGCAGGATAATGTTATCTTGGAGTGCACCCTGGCTCCCAAGGTCATGTTCAAAGCATGCCTAATAAGATGCTAAAAAATAATAATCTCATGAGGAAGAGTTTCCAAGCTGTAGAGGTGCCCTGAAGATATTTAATGTAGTTTGTATTATTTAAATTACTTTTAAATACTTAAAAGTCATTATTCACTTTCACTTGAAGTTACTTGCCTCAAAAATATTTAGTGGTGGATATGCAGACAAAAGTCCAAATATTAATTAAATTAGAGAAAATAAAGAACAATTGACTGAATTACTCACATTGTTTATCTCAGGTAACCACATTATTTATAGTTCAATCTGGGAAAATTTTGAGAATGGAATGGGGTGCTATTAATCAAGCCAGGACAAAAGGCATAAGCTGGTAATGTAAGCAAATCTGATTTATATGCTATTTAGCCTTAGCAGGCAAGCTCTGACATAGAGCCTCCTCTCTTATTGCAAGGAACTATACTAGTCAGTATTTGGGGAGGCAGAAACACAAAGTTTGGGGAGAAGATAAATAGAAAATCAGTCCTTTTTCTTTGTTCTGAAGAGTGAGATAGGTTTGTTGTTGTTGTTGTTGTTGTTGTTGTTGTTGTTGTTGCTGTTCAAAAGTGAACCCTGGAAATATAATAGCAAGTGATTGAATGACCCATCCACCATGGTTACAGTCAGTGTTTTTCAGCTGATAACAGCCAAGTAATGGGATAGTAAATGGGATTTTTTTCTTGATTACCACTTCTGCTGTTTTATTGTTGGTATACAGAAATGCCTTTGATTTCTGGATATTGACTTTGTATCCTGCTGTTTGGCCAAATTCATTTATTAGGTCAAGCAGCTTTTTGGCTGATTCTATAGGATTTTCTATGTACACTATCATGTCATCTGCAAATAATGATAGTTTTCTTTCCTCCTTTCCAATTTGGATGTCTTTTATTTCCTTTTCTTGTCTAATCATTGTGGCCAATACTTCCAATACTATATTGAATTGAAGTGGTGAAAGTGGACAACCTTGTCTTATTCCTGATCTTAGTGGAAAAGATTTTAGTTTTCGCCTGTTGAGTATGATGTTGGCTGTAGGCCTCTTATATATGGCCTTTATTATGTTGAGGAATGCTCCCTCAATTCCCACTTTGCTGAGTGTTTTTATCATAAATGGGTGCTATGCCTTATCAAATGCTTTTTCTGCATTTATTGATATGATCATGTGATTTTTGTCTTTGCTTTTGTTTATGTGATGTATTACATTTACTGATTTGTGAATGTTGAACCATCCTTGCATCCCTGGGATGAATCCCACTTGGTCTTGATGTAAGATCTTTTTAATGTGTTGTTGGATGCAGTTTGCCAATATTTTGTTGAGGATTTTAGCGTCTATGTTCATCAGCGATATGGGCCTGAAGTTCTATTTCCTTGTTATGTCTTTATCTGGTTTGGGGTTTAGAATGATGCTGGCTTCATAACAAAAGTTTGGTAGTCTTCCATCATTTTGGATTTTTTCAAAAAGTTTGTAAAGGATAGGGGTTAGCTCTTCCTTAAATGCTTTGTAAATTCTCCTGTGAAACCATCTGGTCCTGGGCTTTTTTGTGTTGGGAGTTTTTTGATTACTGCTTCTATTTCATCTGCTGCTATTGGTTGGTTCAGGCTTTCTGCTTCTTCTTCATTGAGATTTGGGAGATTATATTTTTCTAGAAACTTCTCCATTTCACCTAAGTTTTCAAATTTCTCGGCATACAGTTCTTCATAGTAATTTCTTACAATCCTTTGTATTTCTGTGGTGTCAGTTGTAATCTCTCCTCTTTCATTTCTGATTGTGTTTATTTGGGTCCTCTCTCTTTTTTTCTTGATGAGCCTGCTTAAAGGCTTGTCGATTTTGTTTATCTTTTCAAAAAACAAGCTCCTGGATTCATTGATCCTTAGAATTCTGTTTTAGTCTCTATGTCATTTAATTCTACTCTGATCTTGGTTATTTCCTCCCTTCTATTTGCTCTGGGCTGTCTTTACTGTTGATCATCAAGTTCTTGTAGGCATAGAGTTAAGTTGTTTGTTTGAGATGTTTCTATCTTTTTTAGGTAGGCCTGTATCACTGTGAATTTTCCTCTGAGGACTGTGTTTGCTGTGTCCCATAAGTTTTGGGTTGTTGTGAGTTCATTTTCATTTGTTTCCAGATACTTTTTGATTTTCTCCCTAATTTCATTCTTGACCCATTCATTTTTTAATAGCATGCTATTCAATCTCCATGATTTTGAGGACTTTGTGTTTTTCCCCTTGGGTTTGGTTTCTAATTTCAGTCCCTTGTGGTCGGTGAAAATGCTTGGTATGATTTCACTTTTCTTGAATTTGATGAGGTTAGTTTTATGACCTATCATGTGGTCTATCTTTGAGAATGTTCCATGTGCATTTGAATAGAAAGTATATTTAGTTTCTTTGGGATGAAGGGCTCTATATATATCAGTTAAGTCTATTTCATCTAGGGTGTTGTTCAATGCCACAATATCTTTGTTGATATTTTGTTTAGAAGATCTGTCCATTTTTGACAGTGTGGAGTTCAAATCCTCTACTATAATTGTATTGCTGTCAATATCTTTCTTGAAGTCCTCTAAGATTTTCTTGATGTATTTAGGTGCTCCTATGGTGGGTGCATATATATTTACAATGTTTATGTCTTCCTGGTGGATTGTTCCCTTGAGTATTATGAAGTGAACTTCTGGGTATCTCTTTATGGCTCTTCTTTTGAAGTCTATTTTGTCTGATATGAGTATTGCTACCCCGGCTTTTTTTTCCTGTCCATTTGCTTGGAAAATTTGTTTCCAGCCCTTCACTTTGAGTCTGTGTTGGTCTTTTGTCCTGAGGTGGGTCTCTTGTAGGCAGCATATGTGTGGGTCCTGCTTTCTTATCGATTCAGCTATTCTATGCCTTTTGATTGGAGAATTTAATCCATTTACATTTAAGGTTATTATTGATAGGTACTTATTCATTGCCATTTTTGTACCTGTGTTCCTCTCCCTCTCTTTCTCCGTTCCTTCCTTTCCTTAAAGCAGGCCCTTTAGTATCTCTTGCGGAGCTGGCTTGGTAGAGGTGTATTCTTTTAGACTTCTTTTGTCTGGGAAGCTCTTTATTTGGCCTTCTATCTTGATTGAAAGCCTTGCTGGGTAAAGTAGTCTTGCCTGCAGGCCTTTGGTTCTCATTACTTGGAATATTTCTTCCCATTCTCTTCTGGCTTGGAGTGTTTCCTTTGAGACGTCGGATGCTAACATAATCGGGGCTCCCTTGTATGTTACTTCCTTTTTTCCCTTGCTGCCTTTAAGATTCTCTCTTTGTCTTGGAATTTTGCCATTTTATTTATGATGTGTCTTGAAGTGGGCCTGTTTGGGTTCCTCTTGATTGGGACTCTCTGTGATTCCTGGATTTGTTTGACTTTTTCTCTCATCAAATTAGAGAAGTTTTCCATCATTACTTTTTCAAATAGGTTTTCTATCCCTTGCTCTTCTTCTTCTCCCTCTGGCATCCCTATAAAACAGATATTATTATGTTTCATATTGTCTTGCATTTCTCTTAATCCCTCTTCATTCTTTTTGAGCCTCTTTTCCTTTTCTTGCTCTTTCTGGGTGTTTTTTTCTACTTGGTCCTCCAACTCGCTAATCTGATCTTCTGCCTCATCAATTCTGCTTTTCATTCCTTCCACTGTATTCTTCAGTTCAGAAATTGTACTGTTCGTTTCCTCTTGGCCCTTGTTGATAGTTTCTACTTCCTTTTTCATGTTGATATAGTTTGCAGTGAGTTCATCATGGCTTCCCTGAAGTTTCTGGTACCTCATTGAGAGCTCTTGGAGCTTCCTGACAATCATTGCTTTGAACTCAAAATCTGATAGTTGAGTTGCCTCCATTTCATTTAGCATTCTTTCTGGGGCTTCCTCCTTTTCTTTCATTTGGGGATTGTTTCTTTGTCTTCCCATTGTTTGTGAGAGTCTTCTTGTTAGCCTCAGCTTCTTAAATTGATTTGTTCTGGTTCCCTGGGTTTATGGTGTGTACTTCTGTGGTTGAATGCCTGTGAAATTCAGTGGTGCTGTCTCCTTCAAGTATCTTGGTGTTCACGGCTTCCAGTGTCTGAGCTGTTGAAATGTCCCCTCTTTGGGACCAACTCTGGTCTTTCCACAGTTCCAGGGTTTTTTTTGTTTTGTTTTGTTTTGTTTTTGTCTCACTCATATGTGTTTAAAAAGAGAAAAGAGAAGGAAAGGAAAAAAAGAAAAGAAGGAAAAGGAAATAAAAATATGAAAAGAGAATAAAGAAAAGCAGAATGAAAAAGAAAAGAATAAAAAAAGACAGGAAGAAGAGATGAGCTTGGAAAGAAAGGAAGAAGGAGTAAAACAAGAAAGAAGTAATGAGAAGCAAAAAGGACTTGAGGGATAAAAAAGATCAAAATAACAAAAAATTAATAATAAAAAAGAGAAAAAGAAAAAAACATACAAAAAAATCAAAAAAACGAAAAGCACCAAAACCGCTAATTCTTGCTGTTATCAATCTTGCCAAGCTGTTTTTTCTGGCCTTGATGACTGCAGTGGCCAAGGAGTGACCATATTGTTTTTTTCCTTGTTCAGCACTCAATTTTCTCTGGCCTACTGTCCTCAGAGCTATTGGCCTCTGGCCTACTGTCCCCAAGTCTCTCCGCACAGGGTGCCAGGTGTGTCTCCCGTGGGGGCAGATTCCAACTGTGGTCGCTCGCCCGCAAGCGCCGGTGATCCCTGAGCCTTCCTTGCACAGGTGCCAACTGTCCTGCGAGCACAGCTCAACCCCCATGCAGGTTGCACACCGGTGTCTAAGTTCTCCCAGCAGCCCACTCAGGTCTCCGATGGCGTGATTGCATGATGGCGCTGGGAGACCGTATTGCTGGTCCCTGCTGGCGCGAGCGCTCTCGCGGGGCGAGAGACTGTAGAGGTGCCCAGGAACTGCACCACGGGTCTCTCAGTGGTGCTGGTGTGAACTATCCCCCACAGCTGTTTACAGTGGCTCGGTGGCATAGACAAAAGTGCACGCTCTAATGCTCAGTCCTCCCAGGGCTATGAGATCTTAACTCCTCTCTGTGAGATTTCAAGCAACCAGGTTTATCCCAGTGCTGCCAAGACCCTGTTTGGCTGA
Organism: Anoura caudifer; assembly: GCA_004027475.1. NCBI lineage: Eukaryota > Metazoa > Chordata > Mammalia > Chiroptera > Phyllostomidae > Anoura > Anoura caudifer. Next base: position 107,461 of record PVKU01005464.1, read on the forward strand.
TCAGGGAGTAGTTGCCCCAGCTCCCTCCCTAGATTCTTACGACCAGCACTGGCCCAGTTTCTCAGCCCCTGCCCTGGTCTCCACGCTGCTGGAGTACTCTGCTTACTGTCTGGTTTTTCAATGTCCACTGCAATTTTTGATCATCTATTTTCAAATATGCTGTGTTTCTGGTGTCTGTTTGCTGTGCTGCGTTGAAAATTGGCCCAGTTTATAACCTGTGTGAAGGGGGAAGAGGGATGTGCATCCTCTTATCACACCGCCATCTTCTCTCCCTCTATTTTATTCCTGATTGTTTTATTTTTTAAAAATGTCATTAGGAGGAGACTGGAAGATGGTGGCGAGGTAGGTGGGAGCTGAACCTACTTGCTGTAGTGTACCCAACTGGGACACCTAGCTGATCTTCTGAGGAAGAGAGTGAACAGCCAACAGAATTCCAGCTGATATGAAGTTTGGAAGTCAAAGGTTGCAGAAGATGTTGAAAAATGGATGGTAAGGAGATTTTGCAGGCTGATGGGAGGGTCCCCAGGCCCTGTGCCAGAGACTGCAGCTGCCAGAGCAGCTTTGAATGATAGCCAGGTCAGTGACTGTGATGTGAAAGATCCCTCCCCTCCCAGAGGTGGGAATTCACAGACCCAAACCCAGAGAGACCTGGATGCTTAAAGATGCTGGAGGAATAAAGATGGAATAAGAGAAACACAGCTGATGGCATACCCCGGCTGGGACTGTGGTCACTGACTAGGACAGTACCAGAGAAATTGTGGAGCTGGGTGACGCCTGGAGATGGGAGAAGAGATGGGCCATGACTGGCTATGACCTAGATAGTCTCTGGAATGGTCAGAGAGTTGATCTGTGTGGAAAGCCAGGTGTTTGTTAAGAACAGCCTGCCGCAGCCCTGGCTAGTGTAGCTCAGTGGATTGAGCGTGGGCCCGTGAACCAAGGGATCACAGTTTGATTCCCAGTCAGGGCACATGCCTGGGTTGCGGGCCAGTTCCCAGCAAGGGACGCACAAGAGGCAACCATACATTGATATTTCTCTCCCTCTTTCCTTCCCTTCTCCTCTAAAGATAAAATACATAAAATGTTTAAAAAAAAAAAAAGAAGAACAGCCTGCCACAATAGTCCCTGACTTGCTGTGCAAGATACTCTCATGTGCAGTGGCTGGACCAGTGAAGATGAGGGGCACGATTTGCTCCCATTCATGGCACCTCACAGAATGATCAGAGTGGGGCAGCAGGGGCTCAGAGAGGTATCAGTGCCCAGAGAGACTTAATTAAATAGGGGAACAAAAATGGCCCTAAAGGGACTTTAAGCTCATACAGGCCCAGGCCAACAAAGAGGGGGAAGAAGGGGTGTGATTTGCTCCAACTCAGTGAACTTCATGGACTAATCAAAGGGTTGCACAACGAGATGGACTATAAGTGCCAGCCTCACACATATATGCAGAGGACAGTGTGGGCTGCACAACATTCTGAAGGCATGGAATGGAAACTGGACACCTATGAATATTGTAGTGCAGACTGAACCCTCATCCTCAGGGAACCACAGAAGAGGAAAACAAATGGAGCCCAGCCCACCTCTACCTGCAGCATCCAGAAAAACCAGCAAAACCCACTCAGCATGTTTAATGTCACCAGGACACTTTTTTTCTTTTTTTCTATTGTAAGCCAATAAGACCTGGAGCTGAGAAAAACCAAAGACAGATACAAAAAAAATCAGAAGGCCAACACCAACAGCTGAGAAAAATTTCACCTTGCTATCCTTTACAACTTGTATTTTATTTCATTTTATTTTTTGTTATTTTTATTTTTTATTCATTTTCTTTTCTATTTTTGATTTTCTTTATTTCTCTTTTTTCCATTTAGTCTTTTTCAGTTTGGTTTCTTTGATTTCATTGTTCATTGACATTCTTTATTCTTTTCATATTGCATTTTAATTTTTTTACTTTTACTTTACTTGTATTCCAATAACACACTGTTCTTGGTCTTTTACTTATTCTTTTTATTCAGGTTATACATGTCTTACTGATTTATTGTTATCCCAAATCTCATACTGCACCCTTCTATGATCTTAATCCATGTCACCATCTTCCTGAGCTTTATTATTGTTGTGGTTAACTTTATTCTCTCACACAATATGCCAAATTTCAGTCCCTCACTCTCATTATAGCTCACCATCTAATGTCACATAAGCACTCTATTCTCCAAAATCAGCTCACATTCTTTTTCCCCTCTAATAAGACTCATATCTTTTTCACTTAGTTTTAAAACTGGCTAGTTGGGTGAAATATCATGGTTATTGCTGTACTTCTCCAAAAGACCTCCTATCTGTTTTCTACTTGTTGGTATATTAACTCCCATAGAATACTCTCCCACTATCTTATCTTATTCCATTTCACCTTCACCCTGCCCCAACTACATATGAGACAAGATGGGAGTTGTGAATACAAGTAAACCTGCTGGAGGGGAGAACCCATCAACAAAGAAGCCAACAACAGGTAAAGGCCAAGTATGACAAGAGAGCCCACACAAACTGAAGAAAGGACAACTCTAGAGCATCCAGACAAGAAGATCAAAGAGAGCGCTCTACTGAGTCCCACAAACCCCTACCACAGAAGTTCATCCTACAATGAAAGCTAACAAAGCAGAGCATTGGGAATCACACATACAAACAAAAAACACTCACCTAAAATGGAGAGACAAAGAAAGAACCCATGATCAAAAGGAATGGAAGATTCCCCAGTAAAAGAGATAAGTGAAATGGAGGCAAGCAAACTATCAGATACAGAATTCAAAACAATGGTTATAAGGATGCTCAAGGAACTCACAGACAACTACAAAGAACTAAGTGAGAAATACAACTGCATGGAAAAGGAAATAAAAACTATAAACAAGACCCAAGGAAAAAATGAAGACTGTAATTTCTGAAATAAAACCATACTAGAAGGATTACAGGCAGGCTAGAAGAAGTAGAGGACCGAATTAGTGAGCTGGAAGATAAAGTAGAAAGAAATGCCCAGGTAGAGCAGCTGCATAAAAAAGGCTAAAAAAATGAAGATAGCTTAAGGGAGCTGCAAGACAACATGAAATGCAACAACATTCGAATCATAGGAGTACCAGAAGGGGAACAAAAGGAGCAAAGGATGGAAACCCTGTTTAAAAAATAATGACAGAAAACTTTCTGAACCTGGAGAGGGGAAAAACCATGCAAGTTCAGGAAATACAAAGGGTCTCAATCAAGATGGATCCAGAGAGGCTTACGCCAATACACATTATAATTAAAATGCCAAGTTTTAAAGGCAAAGAGAAAATCTTAAAAGCAGCAAGGGAGAAACAAAAAGTAACATACAAGGGAACTCTAATAAGGCTACCAGCTGACTTCTCAACAGAAACACTAAAAACCAAAAGGGAATGACAAGAAATATTCTATGTAATGAGAAGCAAAAGCCTGGAACCAAGACTACTCTGCCCAGCAAGGCGCTCAATTACAATGGAAGATTCCCAGACAAAGGTAGACTGACTGAAAGCATACACCTCCAGCAAACCAGCACTGCAGAATTTGCTATTTGTGCATTAATATGAACAACTGCAAGCCAAGAAATTTGAAAACCAGGGTGGAATAGACAAATTTCTAGAAAACAATAATCTCACAAAAGTGAATGAAGAAGCAAAATGCCTGAACAGACTGATAAGAGCCTATGAAATTGAAGCAGTAATCAAAAAGTTCTCAGCACAAAAAAGCCCTAGACTAGATAGTTTAACAGGAGAGTTTTAAAAAACATTTAAGGAAGAGCACACGCATATCTTTCTCAGATTATTCCAAAAAATCCAAGAAGAGGGAAGACTCTCAAACTCTTTTTAGAAAGCCAGCAGCATCCTATTTCAAATACAAAATAAAGACACAAGAAAGAAAGAAAACTACAGGCCAATATCACTGATGAACATAGACATTAAAATCGTCAAAAAAATATTGGCAAACCGCATCCAGCAATACATTAAAAAAATTATACACCATGATCAATTGGGATTTATTCCAGGGAAATAAGGTTGGCATACTATTTGTAAATCAATAAATGTAATATATCACATAAACAAAGAGAAAGATAAAAACACATGATCATATCAATGGATGTGGAAAAAGCACTTGATAAGGTACAACACCAATTTATGGTAAAAACACTCAGAGAAGTGGAAGTAGAGGCAGCATACCTCAAAATAGTAAAGGCCATATATGAGAGACCTACAGCCAATATAATACTCAATGGGCAAAAACTAAAAGCTTTCCCACTAAGGTCAGGAACAAGACATCCTTGTTCTATTCTAGGTCATTCTAAGGATGTCTTGTTCTTGCCCTTCTATTCTATTCACCACTTCTATTCAACATAGTATTGGAAGTCCTAGCCGCAGCAATCGGACAAGAAAAAAAAATAAAAGGCATCCAATTGGAAAGGAAGAAATAAATCTATCACTGTTTGCAGATGATATAATAGTGTACATAGAAAACCCTATAGACTCCAACAAAAACCTACTCGACCTAATAAGTAAATTTGCAAAACAGCAGGATTCAATGTCAATATTCAGAAAGTGAAGGCATTTTTGTACACAAACAATGAAATGTCAGAATCAGAAATCAGGAAAAAATATCCCATTTGCTATAGCAACAAGAAAAAATAAAGTACATAGGAATAAACCTTACCAAGGAGGCAAAAGACCTCTACTGAGAAAACTACACAACACTGAAGAAAGAAATTAAGGAAGACACAAATAAATGGAACCATATACAGTGTTCATGAATTAGAAGAATTACATCATTAAAATGTCAATACTATTCAAAACAATTTATAGATTCAATGCAATCTGTGTTAAAATACCAATGATATAATTCAGAGATATAGAGCAAACATTTCAAAAATTCATATGTAACCATAAATGACCCCAAATACCTGCAGCAATTTTTAGAAAGAAGAACAAAGTTGGTGGGATCACAATACCTGATATAAACCTATATTCCAAGGCCACTATAATCAAAACAGTATGGTAATGCCATAAGAAGAGACACATAATCCAAGGATAAGAATAGAGAGCCCAGAAATAAACCCAAGTCTCTAGGGTCAATTAATATTCAACAAAGGGGACAGAGCATAAAATGCAGTAAAAATAGCCTCTTCATCAAATGGTTTTGGGAGATCTAGACAGCTACATGCAAAAAAATGAAACTCGACCACCAACTTACACCATACACAAAAATAAATTCAAGGTGAATAAAAAACCTAAATATAATTTGCAACACCATAAAAGTCCTTTGGGAGAACATGTGCAGAAAAATCTCAGACGTTTGACACAGCAATACTTTCACCACTATGTCCCCTAGAGCAAGGGACATAAAGGAAACAATAAACAAACAGGAATTCATTAAATGAAGAGGCTCCTGCACAGCTAAAGAAAACAGCAGTTAAATGAAAAGGGAACCCAAACATATGGGAATATATGCTTGCAAATGATATCTCAGACAAGGGTTTGATCTCCAAAATATATAAAGAATTCACATGGCTCTATACCAGGAAGACAAACACCTCAATCAAAAAATGGGCAAAGGTCCTGAACAGACACTTTTTCAGGGAGGAATATGGAGGGCCCAGAGACATGTGAAAGGATGTTCAGCATCAGTAGCCATCAGAGAGATGCAAATTAAAAACACAATCAGAAACCTTCACATCAGTCAGAATGGCCATCATAAAAAATTAACAAACAGTAAGTGCTGGTGAGGGTGTAAAGGAAAGGGAACCCTAGTGCACTGTTGGTGGGGATGCAGACTGGTATACCCACAGTGGAAAACAGTATGGAATTTCCTCATAAAACTAAAAATGGAACTGCCTTTTGACCCAACAGTTCTACTGCTGGGACTATACCCTAAGAATCCTGAAACAACAATTCAAAAGAACCTATGCACCCCAATGTTCATAGCATTACAATTTATAATAGCCAAGTAGTGCAAGCAATATAAATGCCAGTCAGTAAATGAGTGGATCAAAAAACAAACAAAAAAATTGTGATACATTTACACAATGGAATACTATGAAGCAGAAAGAAAGATGGAGCTCTTTCCCTTAGGGACAACATGGATGGAACTGGAAAGCATTTTGCTAAGTGAAATAAGCCAGGCAGTGAAAGAAAAATACCTTATGATCTCACCTATAGGTGGAACCTAATCAACAAAACAAATAGGCAAGCAAAATATAATGAGAGGCATTGAAATAAAGAACAAACAGACAGTAACCAGATGGGATGTGGGCGAGGGATAAATGGTGGAAAATAGAGGAAGATCCATCAAGGTACATGTATACAGGACACATGGACAAAGCCAAAGAGGGTAGGTTCAATGCTGGGAGTCAGGGATGTGTGGGGAGGGAGTCTTAGTGAAGTGAAAATGAAGACAACTGTACTTGAACATCAATAAAAATTTAAAATGCTTACAATGGTTAAAAATATTTTCATAATAGAAAAGAAAAATTTACCAGATGTTATAATAATTTCCTGTTTTCTGAAAAGTTGCATTTGGATTTGATTTTTTTTGTAATAGAATACCATTGTAACATGCAAAGGGAACCAGCTATTTCAAGGAACCCCATGGTGAATCCTTCTGTAAAGTGAAAATTTATTCCTTGAATTATTTTTCACATAAATTCAGATTTTCATATCTCAGTTCACTTGCTGGGAAAAATGTTCTCCCTATTGTGTAGGTCCTTGTGTTCAATATATGACCTTCTGACCAGTCTGTGATTTACATAAAACTGTTTAGAAAAGCAAACAAGTTAGAGATGCATGTTAAATAGAGTGATTGGATTGAAGTGTTGCCAGGAGCCAGCAGGACAAAAAATAAAAGCAGCTTTGTCCTGTGTATGGAAGGAAAACAAAATTAAAGGAAGGGAGTTAAAACCAAGAGAAGGATTCTATATCATTGAGGACTGTGAAGAGATATAGCTATGAGGTTCAAGAGTATTAGGGTTGAGGCATTGTTTTTGGCAAGCTGGAGAAGGAATTCCAGGCAAGACAGAGACACCAGTTCTTTCCATGGCAAGGTAAGCTTAGGGAAATCTCTAACCTAGTCTGGAGTATGATCTTAGAGGAACTAGGAAGTGAAGACTAGTTGCAGAACTGAGAAGAAAAGGATGTATATCAGAGAAGTTATATTCGGAGGTTACTTCAAGTCCATAATACCAAGGTTATTTGTCAGTCTCATTACTTCCTCCTTAATACTTTTGCCCTGTGATATTCTCAGAATACATCAAGGTAGATTTGTTAACCCCAATAAAAGTCATTAAAATGGGTGGTACTAAAACTAACAACTAGGGACTGAATGAATGCTGTATCTCTCAGGCCACAAGTATAAAGGAAGACATAATGATTAAGTCATAGCAGTAAAGGCAAGATGTGACTTTTTGAATCGTGTAGTATATACACTACATTGAATGGGAAGCTAACATCATGGCAAGGAAGATTCAACTGTTTATCATAAAACCTGTAGTATAAACAAAATAAACAAGAAGACATTGACAAGTTTCTAAGGATAATGCATGGTACACAGTAAATGTATAAAATTGTCAGCCCTCTTCCTTTTAACTGCCTAACAATGTAAACTTACTTTCAACAGGACCCCTTTATTTCACGTGGACTATTATGGTAGACCATGGCCAACTTTGGCACAAAGTAAATTCAACAAATTATTTTTTCATGCCTAATATCTGCCCAGTACTACGAAGGACACAAAGATATATCAAACACAACTCCTATCTTAGATGAGATAATAATCCATACATGAAACAAGATGTGTATAAATTACCTCAATTTGAGGAACAAGCCAAAACACTATCGAATTCTATTAAATTCCAAGAAACTCACTAGTTACTTTTAGTTACACAGAAGAGTTCATCAGAAAAGGAAATGCATAATTAATAGAACTATGTTTTTTCTTAAATGATAGCAGCATATCAAGCCAATCCATCTGAGAGACAGCTTGAGTCCCATTTCACATTGTCAAGCACACTCATGATGAAGGGAGTATGTGAAGCAAGGAAAAATGATTTTAAGATGACATCAAAAAGTAAAATCATCTTAAACTCAACTGTTAAACTGTTCATCACTCATATCTGGGTAAAAATAAAGGTAGGAAACTAAAAGCTGGGCTTCTGAAGCATTGCTCTATCTTTAATTACCTCTTTGGCAAGTCTTCCAGTCCCATGCAAACACATGATATTGCAGGATTACAAAGTGTACCATAAATGGAAAGGATTTCTCTTCCTAGAAATACCATCATGCCCCAGAGTTCATTCTACAAATAATTTAGCCTCTGATAAGTTCCTCAGATGATCTGGTTGTTCACTTTCATGTCAATCTTGGGGATTTGCCATGACCTCCAAATGTCTTCATTTGCCTTGAATCATTTTTTTAAACAGTGTAGATCTGGAATCCTTAATATTCTTTGCCTGCTTTTGAGACAAATTCATATATCTGTAATTCATACTATCTTTTGGAATTACAAGTTTCAGCTGTTAAAGCAGTAGTTTTCAAATTTTATTTTAGGAATGGAAATTATTCCTCAGCCCAAATGGTCAAGAAATCAAATATATAAAAGAGATTAAAGTGAAGCTGGTATGGTAGAAGCAGAGTTATGGCTTGTTGCCTAAGCCTCTATCTTCTCCCCAGTCCCTAAATGACATCTCAAGGACCTTTACAGAACCCTCAAGGGAAATGTATGTTTTTAAACTATTATTATAACTGGATGAAAGAGTTATTTTAATAACTGGACAGAATCTCTCAAAAAAGGAATAATACTTTTAACAAAATATCTTTGTGGTCAATTGAGTATAAACAGTGAAACCAATTTGGCCTGGATTTGGGGAGAAAAAAGGAGTTTAAAAAGTAAGCAATTTAAATTCTCTGAATAAGAACTGAATGAAGTTTGTGTTGGGAAAGAGAAGAAAAAGGACATTGGTAATGCGGTGAAATTTCCACAAACACAAAAGCTTATGTAGGTAGGTATTGGTTGTGGAAATAAAAGAAATGTGACTGGACTCCCAGTTCTGAATTGACATGGAATGCATCAGAGTACAGTGAGAAAGAGGCCAGTAATAAGGATAACTCAGTGGAAACAAAAATTCAGAACCAAAAGTGATAATAAAATGTGAGTCCCTTTTCATTTACAGGGAAAGTGGGAGAGCAATAAACTTCTAAGGAAATGTGATATAGTACCCTAACATAATTTTATCTAAATTTCAAAGAGCACAACTTAGATTTATGTCCAAAAAATCTATTTGACACATGAGGGGACTGTGACATTTCTCCATGTCTGAGGTTGGAATAAAAAATAACTAAATTTAATCTATTCTCTCTAATTCTCATTCCAAGTCCTCACCTTTTATAGATAGAGAGGGAAAGAGGAAAAGAAGAAAAGAGATAGACACAGAAAGAGAGACTGACTGGAGATTTGCCTAACACTCCCACAAAAAAAAAAAGTGGAGAAAAGAGGGAGGAGAGGGTAAAGTATAAACAAGAGGAGGAGAAATGGTAGGGATAAACAAAGCAGGATAAAAAAGATGTATGGCATGAAGTAAGATAAGTAGGAGACTAGGAAAAGAGAAAAAAATAAGAATTTTCTATACAAGTAAGAAGAAGTCATTGCAAAACACAAAACTCAAATATTCAGTGGGGGGTCACACATGCATCACTTGCTTATATACCCTAGTTGTTTTTATTTCCAGGAGTAGACCATTATCTTGAGGATAGAGTTTTAGAGAAATTTCTTCTATTTCTCTTGGCTCCTGCAGATCTTATTCCAATGCCCTTCACAATTAATGCTCAGTAAGTGCTGATTAAATGGGGGGGGGGAATCACACTTTGGTTTCTCCTGTCTATGCATCCAGGTACATGTTCTTCTACCCCTTTTATCCTCCAGGAGAACTGAACTACCTACAAATTCCTTAAAACATTTTGCATTTTCAAATATCCATGAGTTAGCACATTCTAGGTTTCCTTGACAAAAATGTCCTTCCCCAATTTGCTTATCTGCCAAACTCCTAACTCCTCACCTTCTATCTAGTTCTATTATTTTATCATCCAACATATTCAATATCTGTCTGTGATATGTATATGTTTACTTTACTGAATTGTGAGGTTTAGGAAGATAGGTCCCATGTCTTTCTCAGCCAGCACAGTATCCCCAACACTTCATTCATCATTCAACAAATGTTTGTTAACTCCCTATGTCTATCTTCTTGGCTAATCTGTGGATTCCTTGAGAATAGTAACTGTATAATTAACACCTTTAGATGACTACAGGCCAACGCAGTCTCTGGAACATATGCAGAATACGTCAGCTGAATTGGTTTAACACAACAATTATAAAACACTGCCAACTTCTGACTATAAACTAAATGTCTTTTTAAATTTTTTAATTATTTATTTTATTGTTTATTTTATTACAATTGTCCCAAAATTTTTTCCTCTTTTGCCCCCTTGGATTCACCCCACCACTCTCTCCCACAGCCAATCCTCTCTCCTTTGTCCATGTCCATGAGTCACTCATACATGTTCTTTGATTAATCCCTTCCCCTTACTTCCTCCACTCTCCCATCCCTCCTCCCCTCCTACAGCTATCAGTCTGTTCCATGTTTCCATGTCTCTGGTTTTATATTTCTTGTTAGTTTATTTTGTTCATTAGATGTCATTAGCAAAGTGAGGTCATATGGGATTTGTATTTCACCAACTGGAAATTTCACTTAGCATAATAGTTTCCATGAATATCAGGCTGTCACAAAAGATAGGAATTCCTTATTTCTTTATGCTGAATAGTACTCTGTTGTGTAAATATACTAGTTTTTAATCCACTCAATTACTGATGGGGACTTGGGATATTTCCAAAATTTAGCTATTGTAAATAGCGCTGCAATTAATGTGGAGATGCATAAGCTCTTTTGAATTGGTGTTTCAGGATTTGTAGAGTATATTCCCAGGAGTGGAATCACTGGGTCATAAGGTTGTTCCATTTTTAATTTTTTTGAGGAAATTCCACACTGTTTTCCACAGTGGCTACACCAGTCAGCATCCACACCAACAATGAAATAGGGTTCCCTTTTCTCCATATCATTGCAAGCACTTGTTATTTGGTGATTTATTAATGATGGCCATTCAGACAGGTGTGAGGTGATATCTCATTGTGGTTTTGATTTGCATCTCTCTGATGGCTAGTGATGTCTAGCATTTTTTCATATATCTGCAGGACATCTGTATGTCCTCCTTGGAGAAGTATCTATTCAGGTCCATTGCCCATTTTTTAATTGGGTTGTTTGTCTTCCTGGCATTGAGTCATATGAGTGTTTTATATATTTTGTAGATAAAACCCTTGTCCAATGTATCATTGGCAAATATGTTCTCCAATACATTCAGTTCCGCTTTCATTATGATGATGGTTTCTTTAGCCATGAAGAAACATTTTAATTTGACGTAGTTCCACTTGTTCATTGTTTCCTTTATTTTCCCTGCCCTAGGAGATCTATTGACAAAAATATTGCTACATGGGATATGTGAAATTTTACTGCCTATGTTTTCTGCTAGGACTTTTTTGGTATGATGACTTATATTTAAGTCTTTCATCCATTTTTATTTTTTTCCTGGTGTATGGTGTAAGTTGGTGGTCTAGTTCACTTTTTTTTCTTGCATGAACCAGTCCAGTTCTTACAACACTATTTATTGAAGAGACTGTTTTTACTCCATTGTATGCTCATGACCCCTTTGTCAAATATTAGTTCACTCTAGAGACATGGGTTTATTTCTGGGCTCTCTATTCTGCTCCATTGATCTATGTGTCTGGTATTATGCCAGCACCAGACTGTCATGATTACAGTAGCTAGCCTTGTATTATAGTTTGATGTCAGGTATTATGATCCCTCCTACTTTGTTCTTCTTTCTCAGGATTGCTGAGGCTATTCAGGATCTTTCTTAGTTCAATATAAATTCTTGGAATATTTGTTCTAGATACCTGAACTATGCCAATAGTATTTTAATAGGAATTGTGTTGAATCTATAGATTGCTTTGGATAGTATGAATATTTTAATGATGTTAATTGTTCCAATCCATGATCATGGTATGTACTTACATTTATTTGTATCTTCTTCAGTTTCTTCCTTCAGTGTTCTATAGTTTTCTGAGTATGGGTCTTTTATATCCTTGGTTAAATTTATTCCTAGGTACTTTATTTTTGTTGTTATTAAGTAAATGGGATTTTTTCTTAGTTTCTCTTTCTGATAATTCATTGTTGGAGTACAAGAATGCCATCCATTTCTGAATATTGATTTTGTACCCCACTACTTTGTCTAATTCACTTATGAGGTAGAGTAATTTTTGTGGTGAGTATAGGATTTTCTATGTACACTATCATGTCCTCTGGAAATAATGACAGTTCTACTTCCTCTCTTCTGATTTGGATGACTTTTATTTGTTTTACTTCTCTAATCACTGTGGCTAGAACTTCCAGTACTATGTCAAAAAAGAGTGTTGAAAGCAGACACCTTTGTCTTGTTCTTGATCTTAGGGATACACTTCTAGTTTTTGCCCATTGATTATTATGTTGGTAGTAAGTTTCTCATACTTGGTCTTTATTTTGTTGAGGTATGCTCTGTCTATGCCCACTTTGCTGAGCATTGTTATAAAAAAATGAGTGCTGAATTTTATCAAATGATTTTTCAACATATATTGATATGATTATGTTGTCTTTGTCTTTCATTTTGTTTATGTAATGTATTATATTTGTTGATTTGCAAATGTTATGTCATCCTTGCATAACTGTCATTGTTCACAGAAGACATCATAGTGTACCTACAAAACCCTATAGACTCCACAAAAAATACTTGACTTAATAAATGAATTTGGTGAAGTAGCAGGATACAAAATCAATATTCATAAGTCAATGACATTTTTATACACCAATAATGAACTATCAGAAAGATAAACTCAGAAAACAATCTCATTTACTGTTGCAGCAAATAAAATATAAGGTACCTAGGCATAAATTTACCCAAGAAGATAAAAAAAAAAAAACTGTACTCAGAATCCTACTGGAGTCTAAAGATAGAAATTTAGAATGACACAAATAACTAGAAGCATATGCTGTGTTCATGTATTGGAAGAATTAACATCATTAAAGTATCCATACTACACAGAGTAGTCTACAGATTCAACACAATTCCTATTAAAATACCAATGGCATATCTCACACATCTAAAACAAATATTTCTCAAATTTATATGGAACCAAAAAGAATCTGAATATACCTGACAAGCTTGAGAAAGAAGAACAAAGTTGGGATTACCAAACTACTTGATATCAAGCTACATTACATGGCCATAGTATTCAAAACAGCATGGTATTGGTGCAAAAGCAGACAAATAGAGCAATGAAACAGAATAGAAAGCCCAGAAATAAACCCAAGCCCTTATTGTCAGTTAATATTTGACAAAAGAGGCAAGAACATACAATGGGATAAAGACAGTCTCTTCAATAAATGGTGTTGGGAAACACAAATGGTGTTGGGAAACCTGGACAGATACAAAAATCTAAATCACCATCATACACCATACCCAAAAATAAACTCAAAATGGATGAATACCTTAAATGAAAGTCATGAAACTATAGAAAGCTTAGAAGAAAACATAGGCAGTAAAATTTCAGACATTTCTCATAATATTTTTGCAGATATATCTCCTAGCACAAGGAAAACAAAGGAAAAATAAACAAATGGGGATACATTAAATTTAAAAGCTTTTGCATAGCAAAATAAACCATCAACAAAATGAAAATGCAACCCATTAAATGAGAGAGCAAATTTGCCAATGATCCAACTGATCAAAGGTTAATTTCTAAAATATATAATGAACTTCTACTAATCAGCACCAAGAGGACAAACAACCCAGTTAATAAGTTGGCAAAGGACTTGAAATGACATTTCTCCAAAGAGGACATACAGATGGCTGATAGGTATATGAAAAAATGCACAATGTCACAAACCACCAGAGAAATGCAAACTAAAACTATAATGAGATATCACCTCATGCCTGTCAGAATGGTTATCATCAATAAGTCAACAAAGAAGTGCTGGCAATGATGTGGAGAAAACTGAACCCTCATGTGCCATTGGTGGGAATGCAGAAATGTACAACCACTGTGGAAAATAGTACAGAGATGTCTCAAAAAATTAAAAATGGAACTGCCTTTTGACCCAGTGATACCATTTCTGAATATATTCTAAGAAACTGAAACACTGATTCAGAAGAGTATGTACACCTCTATGTTCATTGCAGTATTATTTATAATAGCCAGGATCTGGAGATAGCCCAAGTGCCTATCAGTATATGAGTGGATAAAAAGCTTCAGTACATTTACACAATGGCATACTACTCAGCCATAAAAAAGAACAAAGAAAAAAAGGAAATCTTACCACTTGTGACAGCATGGATTGATCTGGAGCTTATTATGCTAAGTGAAATAAACCAGTCAGTGTAAGACAAATACCACATGATCTCACTTTTATGTGAAATCTAATGAACAACATAAACAATGAGCAAAATGGAATAAGAGTCAGGGATACATGGAACAACCTGACAACTGTCAGAGAAGAGAGGTAAGGGGAGGACTAGATGAAAGAAAGTGAAGGGATTAGTCAAAGAATATATATGCATGACCCAGGGACATGGATAATGGTGTGGGGATTGCCCAAGGGAGTGGGGTAGATGTTGAAGGAGAGCAAATGGACAGAATTGGGACAACTGTAATAGCATAAACAATAAAATACAATTTAAAAAGTAAATAAAAATTTTTAAATAGACCAAAACTATAAGCCAGGGAAACCAAGGTGACACCAATGTATAAATTTAATAATACACCAAGAATCACTTCCAGGCAAGATGCAGGTGTAGGTGGACACACTGTGCCTCCTCACACAATGAAAATTAAGGACAACAAAGATTTAGAAACAAGAAAACACCAGAACCGATAGACAATTGAACTATACCGAAGTCTGGCAACCATTCATCCAGATGGGTGAGAGGCCACGGAGTCACGGCAGGAAAAAGTGGAGGTTGGTTGACCTGGGCACACAGGCAGCAGCTGGAAGATCCCAGGCATACAGGCAGCAGTCAGTAGACCCCGGGCACTGAGTGGCAACTGGCAGACCCAGTGAGGCTGCACAAGGCAGCTGGCTGACCAGATGGTCCCACATTCACGTGCAGATAATCCAGGTGAAAATGGGGAGCAAGACAGAACTCAAAACCCAGGGCCACAGAGCCAGGAAATAAAGCCTAAAAACACCAATTGAAAACACTTGTGGGGGTTGAGGTGCCAGGAGAGACTCCCAGCCTCACAGGAGAGTTCGTTGGAGAGGCCCACAGGGTCTTAAAACATACACAAGCCCACCCACATGGAAATCAGCCCCAGAATTTGCTTGGGGGAAATGGCATAAGGGACTAGAATCTGAAAGAGAGTGGAGCAAGCACCATTGTTCCCTCTCAGACCCCACCCCCACATACAGTGTCACAACCCAGCCACTGGGTTGCCCTGCCCTAGGGAACACTTAAGGCTCTGCCCCTCACTATGTAACAGGCACAAACA